>GL501445.1:2242893-2268288 GCA_000149185.1 Mayetiola destructor
GTGCAGTACTGCAATCGCTGATTGATGTCGCAACAAAAACCCTTTTTCACCCACACCCCACACTCCTACATTTACTTCAACATTAAAGTTGAAAATAATGACAAAACAAAATATTGATGTGGCATGAACGTGGACGTGTGTACCGAAAAACCGAACCAAAATAATAGAATAATCGAAAAAATAAAATGCGGGCGAGGTCATGTCAAGCCAAGAAATGAAATGAACAGATGATAAATGGAGAAAAAGGAAGTGGAATATTTGGTATAATAGTTCAACGTAATCAGAGATGCATTGTGTCGGGCGAATGTTCGATGAAAAGAAGAAAATGAAATTTTTTTAACAACAGTAACTGAAATCACAAGCCGAATGAATAACGAAACAGGCACAAAAAAAAAGTCTTTTTCCAAAAGAGACCCGCAAAACAAAAATCGATGCACTTTGCCAAAAATATTAATGTAATGGAAATGGAAAAGAAGCGGAACTTAATGTTTTTGGCAACGGATCAAAATTGCAAGAAGAATACATTTTGTATTGTATTATGCATTTTTCCATGTACGAAGTACGAATATGAATAGTATTTAAAATAGGCTAACTCATTCCCCATTCATTTAGTTACATTTATAATTTATATTCATCTATGTTTTTGAGGAAGGAACGAAGCAATCGACATACATACCAGAAACTAAACTGTTTTGTGTTTTTTTTCTTCACATTAGAATTAAACTGTAAAATGGTTATCATCGAGTCTCTATATTTGTGTTTTGTTTTTCTCGTTCTTCTTTTACGGGTTCACATATCACATCATATACGCCAACGGGCTAATGGCAATAGCGTTGAATTTGCATATGCCACATTTGTACATTTTATATTTCTCATTGTTGCCTAAAATGTTATGAAGTGGCACATAGTTCACTCTCACAGTGCTCGGTACAGACCTCGCCGCCGAAAACTAAACTGATCACTTGAACTGAATTGGTGGTTAGTGGTGCTTTTGACTTTCATTTGACTGTTGTAATAATAGTTTTTGGATAAACTTTATACAGTTTTTGGATATTTTTATCGAGTAGTTTGTTTATTTTTGCTGTAATTTTACTTCTATACATATATTCCAGTTGATATTTGACTGGCATCACAGCTGAATGGTAAACTATTGAAAATGAGCTGGGAAATGGATTTTAGTAAACCAGAACAAAGCAAAAAAAAAACAAATATGTCTTTATGGTTTTCAGTACGATTGCTTTTATGCAAACATAAAGTGGTTTTCCTTTGGATTTTTATCACTTTGAGAGCAAAGCAGAAAAAAAAATAAAATCCAAAATTCTCAAGTTATTTATCATAGTATTTATCTGTCTTCAGGCATAAACTATCTATATTTGGTTTTATTTCAAGCGCCAATAGCTCCAAAATCTATTTTAAACGACAGAACCGTAATTCAAAAAAAAAAACAGTTTTTTATATATTTCTCCAATTCTCCTTCATCTCCGGTAGCCACTTAAATCAGATACAACTGCCAACGGGGGAACGCGAAGCAAAAATTAAATGAATCCGATACTGTCAAATGTTGAATTTTATTTGAAACGGTTTTCTTTCGTTCCCACTCTTTCCAACTATTGCATATCCGTGTATGAAGTTGGATTGTTTTTTTCGTTCTGCAACGACAGCCACCCCTAGCAATCGATATTCATTTCTAACGATTTTATATTGGCTTTGAATGGCATGTCCTTTGAACACAAACTATTTTAAATGTAGGAAAAAGCGACTGACTTTTTCTTTCGAAACGAACTTTATTCGCAGGGCAAAATACTTCATTCGGGCGCTCCTTCTTTGATATCGACTTTAGAATATTTTTCACTTGAGCTACTTTCCTTTTGTTGACAATTTATTAAATTACTTTATTTCTTATTTCTTTTTCCGATATTCTTGTTCGGTTTGGTGTCACGTTCTGATGTAATGACAGAAAACTCAGTTGCCATTTGGATCCGGTCAAACGTTCAAAGCTAACAATAAATGACTGAAGTTTTTCTAATGAGATTTTTTCCCGTCGTCATTGTTATTCGACGATTGACATAACAAATTTATTCGTCTCCACATTCTGACATTGAAAACATGTTCATATTTTGCTACATCCAACAAAATCATTGTCTCAACATTCAAACATTTCGTTTGATTTTAGTTTTGGGTCTCCCAGTTCAATAATTTCAGAATTGACAATTGCCAATTTCCAATTGAACGAGTACAAGTGATTGTTTTTGCTCAATTAGAGTTTATTGTTCATTTTCGAGGAAGATTCTTATGTCCTTCACTTCCGATTGCTTTGAACAATAATACTTTATTTCTGACAATTTTTACGGAGTCAATGGACCGGTACATCCACCGCTTACCATACTGAAAAAGGCAAACTCGTATTCTATATTTACGCGCATCGTCATTAATAATTAACGAATATTTATCGATCCGCATTCTGTAGATTTACGCGGAACATTTTTGATTTAGAAAAAACTTTGAGCTGCGAATTTCATTTCATTTAATTCAACTGGTTGAATGCATACAACATTCAATCAGATGGTTTGCATTATATTCGATTGTCGATTGACACGACATAAGAAAAAAACCTGAAAAAATGATCGATATATTGTTGTTGTTGTTAATATATTTTCAAAGAACTGAATAACAATACGCAAAATAGAAACGAAACAAAACAAAACGAAGATTATAAGAAACGAGAAGGTCATCAGTGTTAAATTCATGAGACTCAGTTCGAACGATAGAGATATGAATTGTTGTTCGTCTTAGATTTGCCTTTTGTTCATCACTTTTTTTTTTGTTGATCTGAGAAACAGAAATGAAATATCATTCACTTCGCACTTCACACGACTAGACTGGTCGCTTCATTTTACAAAATTATGATTAAATTTCATGGAAATTTATTTCTATTATTATTCTTATCATTGACTGAGCCAAGCGATTACAAAGAATACAATTCATTCTAAAAATTGTCAACTTTCCTGAGTTTCTGCTAAATTTAGAATTTCATCAAATAAAACCCACCATAACTGTCAAACGCAGCAAACATTTGCAATTTTAATTTCGTTCGAATTATTAATCGGCCAGTCTAAAATGATTCTCATGAATTGATTCAAACGGCGTACAAAAGCATCGACTTCTTTTCATGCCCTAATAAGAATATTCGTGCTATAATTGCAAGTTGTGATTTCCATTTTTCACGCATTCACAAAATAAATAAAAACCACGGCATTATGAAATGAATTTTCTCGAATAAATTTTCATAAATGATTTTAAATGTGCTCGATGTGTTGGTTCGAGTGAATGTGTAAGGATGTTTTTGTTTTGTGCATGTGCAATGTGCAATTTCACCAAACAGAGAACAGAAATGATATGAAATGTTTTCTATTGAAATTCAAAGTTTCGAATATGCTAAATTTCGAACACTCATCACAAAACAACTTCGCAAACACACCGATATACTGAACTGTAGTTCGACTTACCGCCTGTCGTTTTGTATAGGTTTCCAATTTAATCGTCCCACTCTTGTAACTCAACACTCTCTCTGTCTCTTACACACTCACACACATTGAATAAATGGAAATGGTGAAATTCATGTGACATTTGAATGAATGAGATGCAAATAAATAAATGTATTGGAAGCGACATATGTTTTGTAGATTTATTTTTTTGCTTTTTTGCATATAAAATATTATACACAACAACATTTCCAAGCAATAAAAGCTTATACATCAGCAGTAACACAGAGAGCGACAGTTACAAGATCGTCTGTAGCTATGATTCGTTTCAGTTTGATATAATCATTGACATTGAACAGATGCTGTTAAAGTTTCTGCTAGTGCCAGTGTCAGTGCTATTAAAGTGATATTTTTGTGCTCATTTCATTTTTCATATCGTAAACGAGTGTCGCAGCATTTAAGAAAAACATCGCTCTCTCTCGCTCTCTCTATCTATCTCTTTCTCTCTTAGGTAATTGTGATTTTTTCCTCCGAAAATTTAAATCCTTTCCCCTATTTTATATTCAACGAGTCCGGGATGTAACAGCCGTTGAAACCCAAGCGATTTCCTGTTAAAAATGTTTATTTAGGTTATAAAACTAGAAAGCCAAACATGGAGTGAGCAAAATATAAAAGTTCGTAATACATACGTTTGCGAGTGTTGAAAAGATTGATGACGGAATTAAATGACCGCGTGTACAACATTGGCATTTATTGCGAATTTCGAATAATCGTGTTCGAAGTTTTTATGTTTGGTGTTTGACTGTGTGTTTTGTGTTCATTCGATCGTACGTTCGCCATTTGCTAGCGATGTTTGTGTATTCAGTGTTCAGTATTTTGTGTCACTGCTATCAAAATTCGAAATAAATAAATCACTTCGGGCGCTAATTGATTATATTTACTGATTGTGTCTATGAATTGGCCTGAAATGTAAACGACGCAATTTGTGAGAATTTCTGTTGATAACAATAATTGGTTGGTCATTGGGCCAATTGATGCGATATGCAAAATGGAAATTATTATTGCGGTAACGATTTCAAATGTGCAACGTACAATATGCAAATTACAATTTCAAATGCAAATTTCCACGAATCGTTTCAATCAATCCTTAATTAAACTTTATTGCCGAAACGATTACGAATTTTATTTTAATGGCTGCAATTCATTTAATGATGCGCACGATGCAGCCCTTCCCAAATTGTTTTGCAATTTAAAATGTTTTCATTCATTGACGTTACTCAAATGTCGCATCGCAATTACACGGAATAAATGTTGACTGTTTTGCACAAGTAACTTTTTTCATCGATAACTTTGTAATAACTCATAACAAACTGAGAGCGAGTTGAAAGTTTTTGCTTCATAAATCAACTTCATCAGTTCAATCCCGGCGAGTTATGAGAATGTTTTCAGCAAGAGATGGAAACAAAGGGAACAAAAACTTTAGTCATTAATTTTGCTTTTGCATAAAAACGGGCGAACTTTTGTAAAATCCCTAGCAAAACAGTTTCAGGTTGAAAAACACCTTCTGCAAAGTGTTGATCAGATTAATAAATAATTTGTTTTGTTTTGTTTTTTTTTTCGTTTGGTGTTCAACAGTGTTTATACATATTTTGAGACATGGAATCTCACTTCATCATTGCTAACTTGTTAATAAATAAGATGCAGAGCCAGGCGCCGGTGTGCTCATTTTAAACAGATACATTTCTCGGAACAGCATTTTGTAAATGATAATAATGATTAAAATATTCAACCTGAGGCTTGGTATTTAGAGAGGAAATAGCAAATATCTAATAAAATAACAATAATAATCAATAAACACAATTGTTATGCAGATTCACTGGCTCATTCAATTTGTCGAATATCCATGAGTAGGTGTGTATATTGCGAATGCATGTGTGCATTTATGTTCGCACTTCAGATTCCCAATGAATAGAATCAATTTCAATTATTCCACAAAATTTAATTCCAAAATAAATTCAAAGCTCGGCTGAGTTGATAGTCTGAAAAGATTAAGTTTTGAATAGTGCAATTTTTTCATTTTGCCTCTTTATCTCCGTTCCTAAATTGAAAGCGATTTCTTCATCTTCCGATTATTACAGATGAAAAATCGATAAGAAATAAACCGACAAGAAATGTACAATTTTCGTTATAAATTCGAGATTTAAAATGTGAGGGAAACTCTGAAGAAAAGTTCCTGAGGTTTAACAATTGAATCCATATTCGTAATCGATTTTCCATTATATTCGAATCACTTGAAATCGAGGTCGTAACGGAAAATACGGATATAATCGACATTGATTATGGTACTCAATCACCACTAACGAAATGGTTTATGAACAACAAACTACTCGCCAACAGTCCATATTCAGTAGCCAACCATTCGATTGAAATATCCGATGTATGGTCACATAGTCGTCGGCCAAATAACTGAAGCATCAACACGATTTTATCGCAAATCAAAACCGTAACGAAGAATCTGCAATGGTTTTGCCATCGATTTTAGTTCTGTTTCGGTCCAAAACTGATTTATCGCAAACACGAGATACGAATATGAATTATTTATCAATGAATTAAATCGCACGATATGCAATGCGATCACCACCGGTGTGGACGTGTGAACGACAATTTGCACAAAACCCAGCTAGAACGGAAAAAAATTTAAAAAAAAAATATTCGAAACCATTGAAAATCCAAAAATCAAAATAAATTTTATTTGAAATCTCATATCATGGCCGTAGCGGGTAGGTGCGAGGTGCGCTCCATGTTGTACAACCGTTGTAACGTTAGCTTTCCCTTTATTGGCCCAAATTCATTTTCATGTTTATTTCGTGATTTCTTTTAGCATTGTGTATCGTACATTACGTATGCTTTTGTGTTGTATGTGCATTGAAATATTGTTTTTTCTCCTATCACCGACATGCACTGAGTACTAGATACAAGATATTCAGCAATATCCCCACTACATTATAAATATTGTATATTGCTTTCGACTAGATATTTTTCTGGTCATTTATTGTCCTATCTGCACATCGTACAAAGTACACAGTCAGCGAAATTTCATACATTTTACGGCAAGCCCATATAAGAAACTTTGAACTTCTCTATCAATACACGATTTGGATTTAGTTTTGTTAGTCGAAATCATGGATTTTCCCTTACCTCGATCCGCCTTTGATTTATATTGAGCAAAAAGCAACCAACCAAACAAAATGATAAAACAACATCACATGATAACAGCAAAATGAACTTTGAAACAAACTATTGATTTGTTTTGTTGTATGCATTTCGAATATTGCAAGATATTCTCAGATCTCAGACCACATCCTCGATTTGGTAAACAATTGAATTTTGTCAAAAGTTTTCTTGGTTTTGTTCCACAATTTCCGCTTCACAAAACACAAAATTCAACTCTCACTCAACTCTTTATGAATGGATTGTGTACGGATCAGGGATGTTAGCAGGGGTTTCGAATTTTGGGAAAATAAATTCATATATATTAATGAGTAAACGGAAATCAAAGCATCATCACATCGAATGCCAATTCCGAATACAAATAAATATAAGTTTTTTTCACATCGAATTATTAGAGTGAATTATCTTTCCCTTCAATCGATGAATATCCCGACAATGAGACACGAATTATGATTAATCGTTTTGTTTTCTCGTGAATTATTATTTATCACGAAGTAAATAACATTTGGTTCATCTTTATTTTCAGAATTGCTGAATAGGCGGCTCCAAACGCCATGGAGATAGCACGAACAATACTAGTATTTTTGGCGGCAATATGCTCGGCCAATGCTTTTTCGAGTAAGTTAATTCGACGGCATTCATTGTGTGCATGATTCGAATCGAAAAGTTTTAAATATCTTTGTATTGCTTGTTACTATTATTCTTGGTGAACAGAATACGGACGAACATGTAAGGATATTGGATGTTTGTCATCGGAAACCTGTGTAATGGCCGAAGATTCATGCTCATACTATCAAGAAAAGAATAAAGAATGTGGCGCATATCCAACATGCAAGAAGGTCGCTTCGATTAATCATTCAACGGGTAAGTTCAGCCGAACAATACAAAGATTGTTTTTTTATTAGCATGTTCGGTGTAATTAAATTAAGTTTATTTTATTTTTAATTATTATATGTTCGTATTCGGCTATTGTGGAAAATATCCAAAATCTATGCACGAATTTTGGTCACAAATGTTACACATTTCGTTCACGTCACACGCACACCCGCTACAAATCCAATCAAAAACTAAAAACGAAAAAAAACCACAAAAAATATTTGAACATGCGGTCTTTTCGATTGCATGCCACGCACGAACCGAAAAATGTCCTCAAAACTGTCACTGCACGCACCCGCTTAACCTCATCCCTCATCCCACATCAATATCTTATTCCTATGTCAAATATTTATATATATATACTTATCATTAAATCACGTCGACAACATCTTTCTCTCTTTCTCTACTCTGTGTCTCTTCTCCAATTTTTGTTTCCATACGTGATACAGGTGCTAGCGCTGGATCAGATCATTCAAGAAATAATCCGTATCATAATAATAACAACAACAATAATCAGTACGGTCAAGGAAATGGCTACGGCGGTCAATCGATCGATCCAAATCAAATATTTGGCAATCCAAATGGTCGACCATCGCTATCGAATCAACCATGGAAAGATTTACCAATTTTTGCTCCAAATCCAACATCTGGTCGTGCTAATCAACCACAACAACCAAGCGGCGGTATCTATTCGCAGGCACCAAATCAATATCCGTCCGGTGGAAATTCATATCCAAACGGTTTTTCTCCACCATATCAGATACCATTTGCATTTGGCTTACCACCACCGAATTCAGCACAAAATATTTATCCAAGACAAACAACTCATCGGCCAAGTTTACTGGATCAATTTTTGTACAACAAACAAGGCGGACGACGAAATGCCGCTTCAACGATGCATGCTAATTGGCAACAATCTGCATGCATTTTCATTTTTAGCATTTTTAATATCCTGGCTGGATTCATATTAACCGCTCGCAATTATCATTAGAAAGTAATCGTCGTCACCATCAAACACACAAACACAAATCATAAATGTTTGCAAAAGGAAAGAAAAAAACCGAAAAAAAGAGAGAAAAAATATGAGAAGAATAAAAAGAATGCATCACACGTTTGTCTCAAAAATTTTGAGTCAAAAGAAAGAAGAAAAAAAACATACGACAGTTTTCATCACAAACAACCATCCAATCCATTTCAAACAGATAAAAGCAAACCATTGCAATGCACACATACATACACACGAACCAACACGTCCTTCGTTACTGACAATGACTTTTATTACCTACAAACCAATTTGTAGTAGAAAAAAGCATTTAATGCGTACATAAAATATAAAATCCCGGAATTTAAATAGAATTAAACACCAAACACGCTCGATTCAACCGAACTATACTAAGATTTAGATTAGAAATTGAGAGAGCGAAAAAAGAAAGGATAAATTCATTGTGCAAACAGAAAACTGCATACGATAAGCCAACACATAATCCTGATGGCTGATGTGCACTTTTGATTGTGGTCTGAAGGTTTTTTTGTTTGATTTTTTTCTTCTTCTGTTCGTTTCGTTTTTTTGTGTTTGTCTCAAACTGAACGAACAATTGGCGATGCGATTGGATGATACAGACGAACTAATTTTAAGTAGAAATTCTATCTAGTTCATATACGATTAATAACGATTTTTATCACAACCCAAATTTGTAAATAAATTTTCTTTTATTTTTCTTGTATCGTGGATTGGGTTTCGAATTTTGTATAGATCCAAAATTGATGTCAGTCCAAAACTTCCAGCAAATGGATTTTGTTTTATTTCTTTTTTTTCCGCACAATGCAAAATCGATTTTATTTTTGAAACATAAAACTTAAACGAAACTAAAACTTCAAATATAAATGAGTAGAAAAACTTAATTTTATTTTTGATTTCGAGCTATGCTACTTACAATCCTTACAATAATAATTAAAACTTTTAAAATAGAAGAGCGAAATATGTCAATTAAAGCGAATAATACACGTTTCATTGAATTTTGAAAATTCAAAAAAGCATAAATGTTAGTGTCCACCTGGTCTTCCCGTGTTTCAGTTAAACCGAATATTTCCCACTCAAATATTAAAGAGCAGTAATGAATATAAAATCACAGATCCCTCGATAATTCTCTTCAAAAGCATTGAATAAAATACAAAGTATAATGATTAACTCTGACGAGAGTCGGGATACAAAATACGATTTCATTATCAGTAATTATACAATATTAAAATAAAAGAATAAAAGAAACAGAATCCGATTAAAGGCAGAATTAAATTCTGTCATACATTGGCACAACTCAAAATGAAGAAAAACGAACATATACAGATAAAAAAAAATCTATTACTTTTTAATTCAACAAGCATCAACAATTTTGAGCATGAAATTTAAATTAAATTGTCATCTAGTCGATTTATTTTAGTCCATTGCAAAGAAAAACAGAAAATGAAAAAAATTGCAAATGTCTTTGAATTTCAACATGCAAATGTGATGATTTACTTAACTTGGAGTTAGAAAGTGTTCAAGAGAAAAAAAAATACGATGAAAAGCGACATCAATTAATGGGAATGGATGGAATGGAAAGTCCGAAGTTTGAATGAAAAATGTTTTGTAATTTTTAATTCGCATTTTTGTATGTATTTTATTCGACACACGCCACTGGACAATGTCATTGATTTTCAAACTTGCGTTAGCCCAATAAATTACACGTATAATGTTGGCGAATATAGGATTTTTCATCGCTTTTGACTGGCCGAGACCTAATAAATTCAATTTTTATAAACTTGTTGACTGTCCAAATTCCAGTGTCCAGTTATTGCTGTTATTTTTATTATTTTTGTTGTTATGAACATTCGTTTTAGTCTCAGCTACTGTCATTCAACATATTCAACCGTAAAGCAATTTCAGTTTTGTTTACATTGAACCTGGCAATGGTTCATAAAATGGCACAGTTCAATGTTTCGATTCCTATATGTTTTAGTCTCGTAAATAAAGTGCCTGTTTAACATTGATATTGAAATGAATTGGACATTCATTTAAGAGATCGATTGCCAAAAAAATCCTTTCAATTGCAAAACATAGTTCGTCCATTCATTCATTCTCAGTCGGGCAAAATATCCATTCAATCATTTTCAGATTCATCAATAGTTTTACATGTGTTTTGTTTCGTTTTTGGGTTCATTCATATTCCCAATATGACACATGATATGTATTTGGTCTTGCTCTGGAAATAAATGGAATGGCATCCACTAACTTGACTTGTGTAAATTAAAATAAGATTGATTTAGAATTAAAATGACGAATTTTTTTCATTCATTTTTTTTTCGTTTGGAAAATTCATCAGATTTACCTGAAGTAATGAGAATGGAATGAGAATAGAAGAAAAATCATTGTGATTTAATTTATTCGTTATGACTGTGAAAACAAAAATTACATTGATTTATTTTCAAATATATTGGAAACATTTCTTAGCTACAAATGGATGTTTTTCTGGGGTTTCGATCCTTTTTCTTAAGTTTTGTTTTTGACAAATGGAAATTCTGTTTTAGGTCCGGACTCTTCGGGGCATAATGTGCCTCCAAGACCATACGCTCCACCACCAAGTACCAATTCAGGCGGTCAAAGTAATCCAGGCTACAATCCAATGCCATCAGCTCCTTTTCCGGATTCCAATCCAAGCACTGGAAATCATGGAAATAATATTTATCCGAATTTGCCAACCAATGGTAATAATGATCCCTATTCAAATCGCAATAATGGTAATACCGATCCGTACCCGAACCGAGGTTCCTATGATCCGACTCCAACTAATAACAGAGGTAAGATTAATCTATTTCACACATTCAATTTGTTGAACTTAAAAGTAAACTCTTTTCTTCACCAGGCGGATCATACCCATCAGATCCATACGGCAACAGGGGCAGTGGAGGCAATGGATATGGTAACCGCGACGATGACCGAAACAAAGGCTCACCTTCGGGTGGATCTGGGTCAACATTGAACTCAATTCTGAGTTTCTTCCGTGGAGGCGGCGCCACCGACAGTTCAACAAGATATGGATCACCAAGCTCTACTGGAGGTGGTGGTCTCAATTACGGTGACATTTTCAATGCATTACAAGGCAATCGAGGTGCTTCTGGTTCGGGTGGTGGTTCCGGTTTATCGGACATTTTGAATTCATTTGGAAACCGTGGGTCAGGCAACAGTGGCAATTCAAGAGGTCCAGGCCTATCGGATATTTTGAATTCTTTCGGAAATCGTGGCTCAGGGGGCTCAGGCAACAATGGAAACAACAATTACGACCGAAACTATGATGATCGCCGCCAACAACCAACGCCAAGTAGTGCTGGAGGCTCGAGCAATGGTGGTTTCTTATCATCCCTGTCATCAATCTTTGGTGAGTAGAATAGAGTTTTATAAGTCGATTGACACTAAAATTCATTTTTTATGAATGGCACATAATTCTACAGGACAACAATTGGCCAACGCGGTTATTCAAAATGCAATTTCAGGAAATCGAGGAGGAGGCAACGATGGAGGCAATAGTGGTGGTTTAATCAATAGCTTAAGATATGGAGGTCTTTTCAACGAGAATAATGGACACTCGGCAAATAATGACAATAAACCAAAAGTTACTGTTAGTGGCGCTGGACCAGGCGGTAAGCATTAATACATTATTTGTTAAATTCAAACAGTGGGATTTAATTATAAAATTTATTGTCGTATTCTAGGTTATCCAACCCAGGCTCCTTATATTCCACCAAACAATAATTACAATAATCAAGCTGCTCAAAGCCAGAACTATAACACCAATAATAACGCAGCTTCGAGAAATGCTGCACAAACACCTCAGCCAACACAATCCGGACAAAAGCCAGCATACGGCTGGAAAGTTTAGATAAATAAAAATTCAATTAAAATGAATAAGCAAATAGATCAATGACCACTTCTATGAGTAACATGACAATTTCAAGAATGAAAAACGTTTGATAATCGAAAATATAGTTTAGTAGGGCATCACTACATCACATGGAGAACAAATCAAAAATATATAAATAGATTTAATGCTAGATCGATATCTGATAAAACCTAAAGAGAGACATGACAATATAACTTTTCTATTGAATGTAGAAACACAGACTCCAACTTTATAAATGTATAAATCAGTTTCAGTTGTTTTATTATCATTTTCATTTCTTGAAATAAATACTCGACGTTTGTGAGATTGTCGAGAGACGAAAGCGTTTGAATTTACTATGTTTATTCCCATTTTATGGGGTTTTTCTCCTTCTTTTTGTTCTTGACTGCGAGAAGGCCGATGATATGAAAACAATTTTGCATGTACAATGTACAATATACATAATACATATTCCTACCGAGTCCGTGAATGGTGAAATGCCATTGGTCAATTGCAAGTTCATGAAAAATTTGCTTGTATTTCTGGTCGAATTTCAAAATAATGGGGCAGCATTCAATTTCCATTCGCTGCCGATTAAATTCTGCAAATATCGAGTTAGTTGGAAAGTTAATCCAGTAAAGTTATGAAAAGGTGACCAACCGTTTAAACATTGAATACGGAATACGCAATAAGGTTGGGTGAAATCGATTGCACTAATTACTTCGTGTATAAAATATGAGAGATAGAAGATACATGTTTCCAATTGCATATGTTTACATTATATGTTTTCATCATGCATCATGCTGCAACTGGAACCAGTTTCCGTTCGAATGTTTATAAATAAACGCAGTTTGCATCAGTTGAGGACAATGATTTTACCGTACCGAATTTGAGTTAACAATTATAGAATTTCCATCAGAGAGGGTTTTCCATCATCAGATGAAAATCTTCCATAATCAAACATACAACATCTATTTCTTGTGGTCTTTCCATTCATTCCTTAATAATTGGCTCATGTAACCATTCATCATCATTCATTAGTTATCATTATCGTTCAACACATCAGAAAAATAAATTGAAAATTCAATAAGCTTGAACGCAACCAAAAGCCAACCGTTTCCTGGCATCAGAAGATAATCATAACTTCATTTATTAATAATACAGTGTATAGTGCCTAGGGCCAGAACTGTAGAAACCACTTAATAAATTTCTCATCAAACATACCAAAATGAATTCATTTTCACACGTGACCACATGAGAATCATTCCTTTGTTTGAAAATAGTTTACTTTTTATTTGATAAAGCAAATTTTTGCATGAAGGGAAAAAAGTATAAAACGACACAATAAGATGAGTTCGTGATCGATTGGCGATAAGTATTGCGATAACAGCAACTCTCTGAGCTCAGCTACAAGACACAACTGATGCTACTTTCTTTTGTATGGATATGGAATCAAAAATTCGGGGAGAAAAAATACGAATTGCCGGCTAATGGTTGAATAACGGGCTCAAAAAGCTAACGTTCGTTTTCTCGCGTAAATGCGATCGGCTTTGTTAACGCTCATTTTCCATATTTTTCCAATTTGACTTTGGTTTTTTTTTCAAAATGCATAATCCAAACTACTCCAATGGAAAAGTGTGTTTGATTTTCTCCACCATACTCTCAGGGGTCCAATTTCCCCTGATTTGTGGATTACTCGAATTTGGGCAGCCGGAAAATGAAAAGTATAAGATGAGAAGACCAATGTTTGGTTACTGAGAATCTCTCATTACCGTTTATTCATTTAAAAGTGAAAATGAATAAAAATCGATTTTGGTGTCGGACCCGTTTTCATTTCGACCTAAAATATACATATCAGCGGTATCATGTTCCACACATTCGGAGCACAAAGCCATTTATGGAAATGAAAATGAATGTGAAAAAAATTATTATTAACCAGAGATATACATTTAATAGTTAACACGTATTTGAGTATAATGTTCAACTGTGTAAAGGGATGGAAAATGACATACTGACACAGTGGCATGTGCGCGACTTGAATAAAACGGATGTTGACTATAAAACTGAGTGTTCGATGCTTCAGTACATGTTATGAATTAAGGCAAAAGGTGTCAGTGCCGTTGTATGCAGTTCAGGCTGATATAAAATTAGTCCGAATATGGAGAAAATTTTAACTCATTCGATTCCCCAGTCTCATAAAACCACTCCATTCTCCAGGCTTTACAAACTCAGAGCATTATAACAGTGATGATGGCAATAATATTATTCAGTTTGCACATCGCTATAAAGCACATCTTCTCATAATGTTCAATCACCATAGCAAGTTCACTCGCTTACAATATTTCGATCGCAATGCTTTTAAGTACATTTGTTGCGTTGGCATGAGATAAACAGCATATTCAGTTGGTGTTAGATGTCCTAGCCGAAAAGACGTATTGTTGCATTGAGGTTGTTCTTTTTTAAAAGCGAATTTGTTTTGTGATTTTGTCAACGGTTGACATTGGCTAACTGTGTCCTCATCACCATCGACAAGTGTTTTAAGTGGACAAATTGTGGTCATATCCATTGGATAATTTGTTTTTCGCATTTATTGTTTTGGCTGTTTCGTTGGTCAACCACGAACAGTTAATTAAATTGAGACTCCAGTATATTGTACGTAATAATTTTGATCCAGTTAAACAATAAATGAATTAAGTGGACAATTTTCGCATATTTTGCTCATTGATGTTCGAGCGCCGATAAAAACAAATCCGAACATGCGAAAAAACCGATGTTTGTAATGCGTAAAATGGGTTTTATCGTGATTTTGAGTTCAATTGGAAATTTATTATTCCCAAAACAAAAACAACAAAAGTAGCCGCAACAGCAACTATAAATGATTGAAAGCTCGATTCATTCGAGAAAACAAAAAATATTTGAGTGCGAAATTTAATATAATAAATTTAATTGGTAAACAATAATAATGAGGGAATATCCAATCACAGTACATGCACCAAATGTCTATCATATTAATGCAAATGCATCGAATTTTTATGATGACATTCAATATCGAAGGAAATCATCATCAATTGGTGCGGATAAAAATTATCATCAATTTCATCAACAACAAACGAATTCAGTTGCCGTACACAATAACATCAACAATTACAGCAAAATATCCACCAATTTTGATTGCATATCAAATGGTGATTTATCGTCATCAAACCGACAAAGTGAACGTTCACAAAATTTCCAGAATAACCAAAAATGTAATCGATCGGGGAAAATTATTGCAAAAAATCAAACGGATCATTTTGAAACAATTGGAAATGCGTCTGATGAACAACAGCAACAGCATTCACAACAAACAAACCGAAATGGCTCATATTCGATATTAAATGCAATTACAAATGCCGTTCAAAGCGGCAATTGTGCAAATACAATATATCCAATAAATAAATGCAATGATGTTGATGACATCGATCAAATAACAATCGACCCCGACCAATTTTCGAATATAAAAAATGTCCAATCATCATCAACATCAGCCGCATACAATTCGAATACTTCAAATGAACATCAACAGAAATATCAAACGTATGATATTGACAGTGATCGACCACATCAATATCCATCAGCCAGTTATAAACATAGCTATTTATTATGGATTGGAACACCTGTGGCTGCTAGGTACATATATATTATTTATTGTCCATTACCTGATCCAACGAATACACTCTTCCCTCCACAAAATCTTATTTTTGTCATTTCAATTTTATTTTCATGAACTTGATTTGATTGTCTGGCGATGCATTCCAAGTCCAAGAATGTTTTGAAAAACTTTTCAATTTGGAAATGTTGACCATTTCAAATTGTATCAATTTTATCTTTTTCCTTAAGTTTATTTTCTTAATCAAAATGTTAAGATTCGGAGAAGTTGTAATAGTTGCTCAATAGTTACCATATTGTTGAGTTTTATTTGTTGAATATTGTATGTGTGAAAAGACTGATGTCTGTGTATTAAATTCAGAATTTGATCAAATTTATATCCATCAAAAATAACCTGAGACTAATTACAACAATAAAATAAAACTTTTGCCATTACGGATTCTTTGTCGATAAGTTTGTTTGCGACTATTTTGATGCCCATCAAAGATCAGTCCAGTTACCAGCACTTAAAATTCTCTGGTTCATGGTTTTTATTGTGGAAAATTTTGTTGAAATTTATATTCGAATCGACTATGAACTATGAATAATAAATAATTGACCGGATCGAATTTTCTCAATGAAATCAAAAACGCTTGTTAAACAAAGTAAAATTGAGATAAAATATCATTTGTTTGGAAAATGTTCGAATAAATCGTATTTTGTTTCGAGACCTTTTTCCCAAATATATACTATGGTCTTTAGTACGAAACTTATCAATGACTACGAAATCCAATGACAATAGACAACTGCTATAGTATACATATAATATGTAGTTATCAATTGAATTCCCAATGCAATATTCCAATTTCGATACTGTATCGGAATTTTGGGATTGATGCTGCTGGTTTAGTCGTTATATCATTGATTCAAGTATTCAAAACACAAATCAGTTTAATATACACACTTCATCATCCAATTGTCAATTGCAATCCATTTAAGATACTAAATTCAAATACAAATAACGACCAAATGCCATCAGCTTAATCAACGCACAGACCAATTTTGAACAATGAACGACGATTTATATTGACATAAAGAGGAAAAATAATAGTTAACTTTAGCACAAGTTTTCGGTATCAAATTCAAAACTCTTGATCAATAACAATAACGAATTTGTGTTGATGTTGTACCCATTGCCTTTAAATAACATTGTGTAAAGTGTATGAGGTATGATACTCTGTGGCAAATTCATTGTAAATATACCGATATGAAAATACAAGGAAGAGCTTAATTAACTGTGGATATAGTTTGAAATTTGTCACACATAAAATGCCACTATTGTGAATCAGGACAATGTCTACTACACATTCATTTTCAATATTCATGTGGAAATGTGAAGAAACAGTGATGCAATTACTGTGCAGATGTGTGGCTTTTTGTGTATCTGGTTTCACACCTTTTTATGTTTGTTTCATACATTTATGATATTTGACATGAGATTCCTTGATAAAACATCCACTTTTGTTGAATTCCAAGTATGTAGTAGCTTTTCAATTTGAATATTATTATAATGAATTGAGCAAAGCTTTGTTTGAATGGAAAGTGAAGTGTTTCGAGCCACAAAAACTTGAACTCATAACTAGTTGAATGAGCATTTCATTCATCGTGATTGCCTACACACGTCCTGAGAATCCTGAAAACTGAACAAATGATATCATACGGCTTTAATCAAATAATAACAATAAGACCAATTAGACGATATATGATACGTAATCCACATAATATTTTTTGAATTTGAATTTCCGTTGCCAATTAAATTCTCCAAATCCCGTATTAACGCAATTTTATTTTTTGCCAGTCTCAGGTACCGGATTCGAAAATGTATTAAAATAAAAGTGGGTTTTATCTTTTATGTTCATTTCGCCAACAAGTGGTAACCTACATTTCCGGAGCCGCCTCGTGCATCGTATATCGCCTGAATTATTCGGAATTGTAAATGAATAAATGATTCAGTGTTTTTACACTTGATTTTTTTCTTCTCTTGTTCGCCTCGTGTCCGTATTCTGTTCACGGCATTGTGTGGTTGCCCCCTGCAAACACTTAAATCTGAATTCTGAAAACACGTACATTGTTCGTTGTACACATTTAGTTTTTGGTTGATTGTCTGAAAAACTAATTTTTCAATTGGTCTCAATAACACTTCGTCTTTTGAATCGCCACATACAAAATACACACAAACTTATTCAAAGCACAATGCCCGACTGCAACTGAAACAGAATGCATAAAACAAAAGTCAAAATTGGTTTTGTGAAGTTTCAAATAATTTTCATTTGAAGCTTTTTTCCCCCTTTTTTCTCGTTCAGCTTTCGATCCGATGCTGTGAGCAAACATTTTGCAATTCGGTTCGAATACATTCAAATGATTTCGGTTGCTTAAAATAAAGAGCAACGAACTGGCATCCACCAAGAGCATTGTTTCATTCGCAAATTGCAACTGTATATTTGGACTGGTTTTTCCGTTATGGATGGGATAAAAAAGTAGGTGGTTAGAGAAAAAGTGAATTAAATGCAAACTGCAATGAAATGTTAAGTTACCAGTAAGCTTTGAACACATATCATTTAAAAAGCAATTTACGATGCCATACAATCACTAACAATAAACGTATTATGTTGTGAAAACGATGAACAAACAACCAAAACGTGCACAATATCGAAATGAATGAATGATTTTAAAGGAAAAACTTTTTACACATTTTTGTTTTTTATTTCTGTTTAGTACTGTTGTGTGCATGGCGCATAGAATGAATGTAAATTTTGGTTGACTCGCAAAACCTAAAAAGATGGATGTTTAAAAGTGGAAAAGGAACACAATTTTTCAGTTTGCTCGCAATATAAATCATCGCTTTTTGCATCGTGCTAACAACATCGATTACTTGCATGCCATTTTCGAATCGAAGTGAAAATTCGTTGATGATTGAATGGAGTATCGATAGCATCGTTTGCAGCCAATTTGGCGATTTACATTGTAAAAGAGACTCATTCCATCGTTAAACTGCTAAAGACTGATAATTAGATTGTTTTGGTTTTCCGAAAAGAAAGGATCCAAATCAAACAAGGCATTGCACTTATGTTGCAAATGTGTCTCAACACAACAGTCGGCAATGGCAACGACACTGGTGCTCTTTTCCCTCGCTTCCGATCTTACAAACAATGGACAGTTTACGACATCAATTGTTTGCAGTATGCAACATACATTGTATTTGGACTGTGTAGACTGTGGGCTGTGGACTAGATCTAATTTGTCTATACACTGAATGCTGAACGTTGTTCGAATACCCAAAACAATAACGAATAACGAAAGATTGTTTCGCTGATATTACGATTGAATTTTTTTGTGTGTTGATCCCGGTTGTGCCTTTGTGCATCAGTATGCCGACAACAAGCGACAACACAAATTTGCTTAATGGACTTTCATGGAATTTCATACAGCATGGATGTCTTGGTGCTGGTACCATTTTCGGTTCGGCTATCGTTTTGTATTTCCACTTTTGTACTTCATTTGAATATTTATGGTGGCAGCCGCTTTATGCAATAATTGAATTCCATGAATTTTTGTCCTCACCACAGGGCAACTCCGACAATTTTCTTTTCGGTATTTTTACTTTGACTCGCCATTCTCATGCCATTTAAAACAACCTATCCTCCTTTCCCGTACATTGTTATTTTCCGTTTTCAAATTTTATTATTAAAATCGTTTTTCTCCTATTTTCTTCTTTTTCTTCATTTGCCTACGAAAACATTTCCGCACACAAACTGACCATTTAAAAAAATATATGGAAAGTTTTGCTGTTGCAATTGTAATTGCTTCGTTGGCTGGACCACAATGGCTGTTAACCGAAGAAAAAATTCGAAATATTAACTACAACGGCACCATCAACTACAATGCCATGGACGACGGAGCTTATGTGACAAAATATACCAAATCAAGCCTGTGGATTTTGTGCTTTGCTCAAGGTAATTCAGCATCTTATTTTATTGTTATTAATATTATTCAGCCCGTCTTCCGCTTACGTAATTTTTGGATCCACTTTCCCGAAATTTTTGAAGCAAGACGAAAGAAGAAGAAATACACTAAGTCGCGAAAATTGTACGAATAAATTGAATAAAATCCAGTGATTGTGATTGCACCTGTATTAAAATTTTGTAGAATATAATTTTTTAACGATGAGCAAATAGGTCACTGAAAACAAAATCAACGAGTCAAAATAGAAGAAAACCAGACAAAAAAAAAGTATTAATTAGCTGAATCAGCTCTTTCGTGCAGGTTCGTGAATTAATTAAGAAATGTAGTCAACGGGATTTGGTGAAACGCATTAACTGCTGCAGGAATTCCTTGAGCAGACAACGCTAAAATTATTATTCGACACAACACAAGAACAAAGCGTCTTTATTAAGCCGATTCTTGATTTAATATTAACAATCACAATGCGTATACTTATTTAGGTTAGTAATCGATGCATTCAAAATTCAAAGCATGTGCTAACAACAGTATCATAGCTTCAACATTCAACAATGTCAACGTAAACAATCCATTTCATTATGCAAACAATTTCAGACGTTTGTGCTGCAGATTTTATTGAATATTTTGTATTCCAGGCCCATTTTTTTTTTTTCAAACAAAATCGAGCTAAGCTCTTTAGTCTTAAACCGACTTAAATCCAAATACCCATCATTCCAAACACTGCGATGCCAAAAGACAGAAAAAAAATCATTTTTATTAACACATTTATCATCGTCAGGTTTATCATTCATTTTTCAATGGAATTTCATCCGGACCTGGCTCAATCTATCTTTATTCTCACGAATCTTTAATGCTCACCTCAATTCAGTACAGGTTCCATTGCTGTCGAAAGAAACCAGTCATTTGAATGGCATGTACTGATGTGAGATGGAAACTATGATAATTAAATGAAGACGAAAGCAGCACGACCTTATTACGAGAAACGCTTCGAAGTTATTGTGAAAAAATATTCTTTAGCTTGGTGAAATGATTCAACATTCGTGTTCTGTAGCATAATAATGTTGTCGGTTGTCACACCGGCATGAAATCATTTCCTTCTTTCCATCGCCGTAATGTCGGTAAATTGTAAATCTAATTGATCAACAAACTAAGACGGGAAAACGCAAATACCGTTTCATATTTTGCCTTTATTCATACATTTTCATAATAATCATGATAGACCTATCTTCAGTCCCCCATAGTCGGTAAATAATGTTGTTGAACACTAAAAATACATAAAATTCCATAAAAAAAAACAAAACAGAAAAAAAACAAACTCAATTTTTAGTTTGTTTTATTTGCAATTTGGGATGCGCATCGAACACTAGTACATTGTATTGAAGTGAAGAATGTTGCAGCGCGATGCGGTAAACTGGGCTAACAGTGAATCTTATTATAATGTTTTTTTTTCGTTCGCTCACTTTTTTCTGTCGATTTTTCTCCCTTCGGTGCTTTTAAACATTGCATTGATAATGAAATTAAATTTTATATTTCCTCGTATTTCTAGGCTGCCATCGTTGCCACTTCTCAACTATTTTTCTGACACATTTTTCCATCCATTGAAATCCGGTTCAACTGAAATTAAATTCATTTTTATTTTTTCGAACGAACGCGCAAATTTTTTTGTTTTTTTTTGTCCATTTTTATTCATTCTGCATTGTTTTCACGGAAACCAGTGCAATAGCAGTCTGGAATTAAAAATAATATGATGGACTTTTATGTAAAATTTCATTGTTTTGTTTGCAACGAACACGGATCGTAACTCTTTGCTGCAGATACTCATTCGTACGTTTTTCATTTTTCCTTCGTTTATTTATTTATTGGTTCACATTTTGCGTATCACATTCCATTCGGCTGTTATAACGAAGTTTATCCTGGTAAAATCTAATCGAAAATTGTTTTCCTATCAAAATAAATCATTTAACTGCATCGAATTTGGAATTTGCTTCCGATTGGATTGGATCGGGAACAAAATCTATTGAGTATGGAGTATGGAGCCTGGATTCACAGTATTTCTTATTCTCATGGATTATTACATTCTCTGTTAGTTAACAGCTTTTTTTTACCGTTCAGCACATCAAATTCCGAAAACAATTTTACATCATTCATATTCAAAACGCTCAAACAGCAGAAACATTTTAAATCCCCTGAATATTCATAACAGCTTTATGCGAAGATAACGGATATTGATGGATCCGAAATTGACTTTTCTCTATTTTCATTTAATTTTTTTCGAAACGATTAAATGAACAGCAGCATCAAAACCGGGCATCAAACGAAATATTAAGCTGACCCCTTACCCGTTCCCAATTTAAGTTTTTGATAAATTTTTTCCAGGATTCTTTTATAGTTTTGGCTTCGATGAATATTTCAGCTTCATTAATTTTTCATAAAGGTCATTTTCACTCGCACAGGCAACGTTAAATAAAAATTTAATTTCGACGCATTTGAATGAGAGGCGGTCAATTGTGAAAGGAATAAAAATGAAATCACTCAAAAAACACTAAAAGCTAAAATTAGATTCGTTTGATTTTATTCGCAGGCGTTGAATATCATTGTTCGAAAATCGATTATTTTCCCAAAGATGAATACAGTCCAGATCCCAATGATTCAACAATGGCAATACCATGTAAGTAAAGTGTAAAAACATCTGAAAATTATTATTGTCGTATATAATAGTGATGCTTAAAGGATTGTGTTATGTTTCTGTCATTGTGAAAATAGAAAGCGATTTATCTCTTTCGTCAATAATTCGATTTTAAAAGCTCTCTTCCATAGTCATTCTACCATAAAATGGTGGCAGCCGGCAGCATATCGTTTTGTTATGAATGAAGATTGTTCAATTTGCCAACGGCCACTGATTTGATGGGGAGCGAAATTCTTAATTATGTTTTCAATTTATCGTTTGGCGTTCTATTGAGATGCTGTTTGTTGTTTGTCTGTAATTAAAAAAGCTGTGATCTGAACCGACTCTATAATAATCTGTTTGATGCATAAGATGGAATATGGTAAAAGGCAATTAAAAAATGTAACCACTGTCATTTTGCTTTATCGTCCAGCGGGCGATAGTCATCATAATGACAGTAATAATAATCATAAAAATGAAATAATCTGTAAATTTCCAAGTGCACCAAAGAGTGTGCAAAATATTCCAAATGCCATGCAACCCAAGTTTTTCCATCTTTTTGCCTTTGTAAAAGTTTTTCTCTATGTTCAATGTTCATTGATGCATAACAATTTACAAAGCTGTATTTTGTACTATGCTTTTCAGTTTCCTATGTATTTGAGCTTTCTTTCTAACACGAAACGCTGTGAATTGTAAACTCTTGAAGTCCAGACAAATAAAGCATTCACAAAGCAGGAAAATGAATAAGTTTTGATAAAAACCAAACCACTCTCTTAACTTGAATAAAAAAAATGGAAATTCTTTTACTTGGAGACGGCATGCCGTTCAATAGCATCAGACATAAAGCCGAACATTCAAATGGACAACCCCATTGAATGACTTCATTTGATGTTGTTATTGTTGATGATAATGTGCATGGGCGTTGGGCAAATAGAGATCTATTTTCAACGATGACATACCTTTTATCAGTTCAAACAAAGTGAATCACGTGATAAAATATGAAATACAGACTCGGCACTTACAATTAAAAGCAAAATATGTTGTACAAGAGGATGTTGTACTTAATCACTATCTCATTTCAATCTGATACAAATTGTATATTCATCACAAAATATCAAAGCTAACTTCAGATCAGCCCAATTCATTCAATCAATCTTTGCATTTTCCAGAACTAATTAGTGCTATTCAATTCACCGAGACTATTTTGATATCTTCATATTTCATATGCGCCCGTTGGACGAGTCACAAATTAAATGAATTTCATTTTGAATATCGTATTGTGGAATTTGAGAAAATGAATGTCACCATTCTTGAAAATGAACATTTCGTAAGATTAATCAAACGACAATCGGTCAATGGTATCGAATATGAGTATTTGATACGGTTTTACATTTCTTGAATACTCAGCAATTTTAGCCCGACAAAGTAATTTTTAGTTAAAATTGATTTTCATCTTGATTATTGGAAATATGCAATGCTCAGAAGCCACTCAAAAGCAATTCAAACTTTTAGATAAAATGTAATCAAGGGTCACCGTGGTTTTCTTACCATTATAGGATCCCATCATCATTGATGAAAGGATTCAAATTTCTTTGATTATTTCAAACATTGGATAAATATGTAATTAATAGACTGATGAACTGTGGTTCCAAGGAGAAAAATCCATTCAGTTAGTTGTTACAATTTTCTGTTTCTTTTTCAAATAATAAAAAAACATTGGAGCATCCGCAAATCGGCATGCTTTATACAAAGACAAGTATTCCGTCCACCCATACCCTATACTGTTTACTGTTTACTATAAACCGGATACAAGGGTTTCAGTTTTTTTTGGGGATCGAAGAAACTCACTCGAATGCTATTAACAATTTCCTGTATTGAGCTTGCATAGCCTCTGAATGACAGTCCATTTTCAACCGAAATCCCCCTTTACAATGTTTAAACAAGTGAGTAAACTGTTGAATAAGCCATACTACCAATGATTCAGCTATAATATACATGGTAAAAGGTAAAATTTGAGTTTCCGCCTGAATTCACTGCAGTGTTTGTCTACACACATATATATATATAAGTATCATCGCACGGAATTCGTTCTGATGAACAATTCTTACGGTATGTCACAGCTATTTTTAGTGGTGTTACCGTAAATTGTTGGGCGTGAATTGGAGCAAACACTCAGTGATTTCAAACATAAACAACAACATTGTAAAGAAGAATAATAATAATAATCAGTGTTGTATGTCCGTTCGATACTCAAATGACACAAAATAAAATAGACTCATTCACTATCACATCCAGCCATTGGAGAGCTTTGAGCTCATAATGCATTCGAAACCGGAAACACTATCGCTGTCATTCGAGACTGAATCAAACGAGTCAAAAGCAACAAAATAATACGAAAAAAAGCCTCCAATCAGGAAGTGAAAAGAAAGCAAATTGTTCCAAAATATTGTAATGCTTTGTTATCCTATTTCCTTTCACTGGCACATTTCGGTTTCATTCGTTATCCTTTTAATCTTGTGTGTGAATCATAGGTGGGCAAGCTTGGGCCGCTTAGGGGGGGGTCCTTAGTTTGGAGAATGAT
>GL501445.1:2269086-2302434 GCA_000149185.1 Mayetiola destructor
CCTATGGTGTGAATATAGAACACACGGGAAACAAATATATAACAGAAAAAAATCGTCTCACCTTTCCGGATGGTTTGGTTGGCTTGGTTATTAGCCTTTACCACAACCGCATCACTTTGTTCATATCGTTTGACGGTTCACTCTATTAGCTGATGAGCCGTTTTGTTGCAATTCTTTGAACATGATATATTTTCCTCTTTATTTTTCCATCTTTCCTTTATCGTCGTTTATCGTTCATCATTCATCGTACAATATAGTATGTACCAAAATAATAATGAATGAAAATAAATTTGCTTTCAATAGTTACAGAAATGAGTAGGAGTAGAGAGTCTCCCATTGCATAAAGTATTGGTTTTTTGAATCGATCAGATTTAAGTTAAACGAAAAATGGTTTGATCAGGAGTCGATGAAATTTATCGGATGTTGAAATTAAACCTCCACTGAAAGCTAACACAACTATCAATAGAAACGTTGTTCGGTGCGAAGGATGTTTAATTAAATTGGATTCAAATTGAGAACATTACTTTGTGCCATTTCATCCGGTTTTATTATAGTAAAATGCATTACTCAACACACGGCATTACAACACAATTCCAAAAAAGTTTCTTGTACTCAAGCACATCTAAAGGCACTGGAGAGTTCATTCACAATTTAAGTTCAAACTCAGGAAGCCGGTTTATTTGATGTGTGATGCGCAGTAAACAGAGTATGCTGGCACATCGTTCACTATAAAAACAATTTTACAACGAACACTGAATACGCCTCATGGTGAATATTCAGTGCGCATATCCGTTAATTGTTATAGCCGTTTTCACTGGAATTTCAAGTATTGTCATTCATGCTTTGCGAAATCATTTTCATTTTTTTCTTTTTCAACTCATTGACAATACTTACTGTGTCACAAGTTGTATGAATCGTTCTGCTTTCATTCAGTGCTAAGCTCTTATTTTATTATTGAGCAATAAATCAAAAATGTTCGTCGAATTAAATTGAAACTACAATGAAATCGCATTGTAACGATGGAATTTCATTCAAGTGGAATTTTGAATTCAATTGCGCGTCATATCGCATCATATCATCGAATCTAATGGCGAAAAAACGATGTTCATTCGATATCATTACAAATGGAGAACGAAATGAGATTTTCATTTTGATTCTCTTTCTTCCGGTTTTTTTTTTCCTTATATAGCCAGCCAATTGAATTGTATGGCTGAAAACTGCTTCCATTTGGCATGTTTGTTGCCATTTCAAAAATGTATAATTTCGTTTTTGTTCATTTTTCTGTTGAAACAGAGCCCATTGACAATCGAATACGGCGAGAACATGCCAACGAATATCATTTTTACGAAAATATTTTCATTGAAAGCATAATATATGTCTTTGTTTGTGTGTGTGTGCTTAACAGAAAATAGATAAAATAAAAAAAGTAATATTGAAAGAATCAAAGAGCGAAGAAGCGAAAAATACCGAACCGTGAAAATGAAACGCCATAATCGGTGCGAATGAATTGAGCCCGAGATGAATCGAAACAGCGCAGACAATTCTCAACGATCTGAATGTCGCTTTTTTCTCTTTTTGGCATTTTTTCTTCTTTTAAAGCCCGTATTATTCAATGACAAAAACATAGAAAACAAAAAAGTTTTGTGATTTATTCTGTTCGTTGTGATGTTTATAGACTCTGTTATTACTTTTTGGCTTTTGATGTTTTTCATTTGGTCATCAGATTTTGTAGATTGTCGTTTGTGTGCGTGTCTAGTGTTGGACTTGAACCACGCTCGACACATTCCTGCCTTCATCGTGTATAATGTAAACTGCAAAGTGAGATATTCCGGAAGAGTGTCACATTCTGATGTTGACAGTTTATTAAAGTCTTTCAAAAACTTTCCCAATCCCATATGTGTGAAGAAGCACAAGAATGAATATTAAGCTATGTCACAACTCACACTTTATAATGCTGTCGGAGCATTTGTTGAAAACCAAATGTAATGACAGCTTTGGTATAACTTTTTTCCCCTCTTTTCCCAACCAAAAACTTTTACAATAAATACATATGCAAAAACCGAACAATTGAAATCCTGGACCAGTGGTCATCCAATATTTTGTTGGATCGAAGGTAACAGGATCAATATCTTGTCTTTTGAAGAAAACCATGCGGTATACCGCATACTGTGAATCAAATCTGCCAGTCGTAGAAACCATATTCGTTCAAATGCAATTATCTCTTCGGATCCATTTGCTCAAGAATGGTTTCTGTCCATGAGTGAGCATCGAATGGATGGCTACTTTTTGTATGACACATAAACAGTTTAATTAGACAACATGCCAGTGTTGAGAGTACCAACAATGTGTAATGTGCACTGTTTTACACGATACAGAAAACTCTTAATGCAAACAGACAAATTGAATTACGAATGATACAATAAAATGATTGCCATTGCAACAAATGCATGGATTAATGTAAAAAACAAATAACTGTGACATGTACTCATTTTCCGGTAATAAATGTCTGGCTTTTGTACACACTGTGCTCTTAACAAATGATTCAAGTGTAAGCTCATTTTAAAAGCCTTGTTGCATACGTTTCGGTGAAGACGTCAACAAATTACAAAATTTAAAGTGTTTAAATCCAATTTTAATGCATTTATTGACAAATGGAAAGCAATTCTCGGCAATTTCATTCTTGAACTCGCAATTCACATTCAGTTTGAAGGCACTTTGATTCCGGTAATATTACTGAAAGCAATATTAAATTAGATTCCAATTACCAACGGCAACGTCATTGTTTCGTATCAATTCGAAGCCTTTGATATCAATCTGAAATAGTTTCTTTTGCAACAGACAATCAGAACATTGAATTAAATCAATGCACTGAATGTTGATCTCTTTCGATTGAAATATAACTTGATGATATTATCACATTTATAGAAAAGGAAGCAAAGGAGATAAAAGAACTTAAAAATAAGTTTCGTGTTCGCTTTTCATTGTTTCGACGAGAAACTTCTCAAATATAAAATTTTAAACGAAACAAAAGACGAAATTGGTTTAAATTCCAAAAAAAAAACTTTCTCAAATTGTTATCAACTTAAGTTTATTGAATTGCGCCTTTTGTGGAACATTCAAGTTGGGTTACGATGGTAATGGCAAAGACTTCAGGGTATTTTAAAATGAAAAATTGCAATGAATCTTCAATCGATTGTGATTTGTTATCAAATCGAATTTCGGCCTTTTAAATGGATGAATTCTTTTTCTCTATGTTTCCCCAAAAAATTTGTTGCACTGATTACACATCTGCACATTCAATGTAGGTATAAAAAGGCAGCAGTGAAGACAACATTAAAGAGAATAAATCACAAATCATTTTTTCAGCATTGCATTAGATAATAATAATAAATAATAAGTGAAAAGGAACGGAAATAGATGAAATGGGCCATTCCATACTCTATTCAGTCAGTCCGTGGATTCACAAAAATCAAAAATATATTTACGAATATCTCGGACGCCAAACCGCCAAGAATTTAAATTTTTTGCACAAATCGAAATATTTGAAATGGAAAAATGTTATCTGAACAATACATGACAATAGTTTCACGAATGGTTGAATCTCATTTCATCGGGCATTGTATATTGTGCATCGTGCACTATGCACTCATCTTAACAATGAACTGGATATACGAAACGAGCGCCAAAAGCCGAACATCGCAAATGTTTGCAATTTTATCACATTTTCTGAGCGAATATCCAAAACCGTATTTCGATTACTATTTGCCATTTTTCATTTGAATAATATAGACTGCGGATGTTGCAGCTGCTTTTCGCTTTCAAAATCTGGCAACAATTCCAAATAATCGTTTCCAATTCCATTTCATAGAAGAAAATCGCAAACAATTGAAAATTCCTAAAATAGCCAAACAACAGACGGATCCGTTTTTTAATCCTTCCACATGGAGCACGAGCTACAGAAGGTGAACGATGTCAATGAATTTTCATTTGAATTGAAAATTCCATTGTGATTTTCCTCTCATTTTTACATTTGACACAGAAAATGTTTCGATTCCATAATAACGATTGATTTGAAAATTGTTTCCTTGTCGACTGGTCATTCTATTTTCGTTCTGTTCACCAATCGATAGACGCAAATTCAACAAAATGCAACAGTTTCCGACCGAATGGCGATTACGGCAATTTAGTTGAAAAAATGCAATCGATGAGCATGTTTAATAGTGGAATGAATGGAATTGAATTATATTCACAAATAATCCACATCAATTGCACTGTATTTTTTGGTATGTATGTTCTGTGCTGGCACAGTATATGCTGTACATGCTCCATCAAAACCCCGGCAACATTGAGTATTGATAATTTTGGTAATTCAACATGTAAATGAGAGAAAGAAGATCTCATTCCATTTCGTTTGCCAAACACAATTCAATGAATAAATATCCGTTTGATTCGCACTCGATGAAAGGAATCCACATTACAAAATGAAACTTCAGTCAATAATCAAACATTCAACAGCAAAGCGAATAGTGAATCGAATGCAAATAAATATTACAATGATTTTCTTTTTGCCCTCAATATGATACGCTTGTTTTTGAGCCCGGAAAGGAATAGTCAGATTGTCGGTGACTTACCAAAACGGCTATATTTCATTCACTCTCGGCTATATCAAGCGAAAGGCAACGAAATCAATGGAAGAATTTCTCATTTCGCATCGTACCAATGTAAGCCAAAGCAAAATGATTTAAAGCATTCATTTATAGGTACATATATGTGAATATCAGGTACATAAGATACCATAGATAGATTCCGGCATTCTGTGAAAGATCAAAAATATTCCAAATTTCAATAGAATTGAGAAAATGCACTCAGCGCCCGGATACAATGCAAACAATTAAAAATCTATTTTCATTGGATCTTCATAATCAAGTGTTTACCAAAGTGAAATCGTTTCTATGGTTAGTTTGCGGGGCTCACAAATCATTTCGAATCACTTGAAAATTAAACAGAAGAATGAATTTCGAAATTCATAATAAATAAGCCAAATCAAATGTTCATTCAATGGAAGTATTCAAATAGAAAATCAGACCTCAAATATTATGGATTTTGGATTTGCATTTGATTTTGTGGAAATCACTTAACGCTCACCAAAGAAAAACAATTGCATAAAAAATTGTTTTGCTGGACCATAGAAGTTATTTCCACGTATTCAATTCACAGAGCTTCCAATGCATTCGATCCGAATGAAGGATGAATAGTAGTTGTAACTGGAACTTCCGCTGCAATATAATTTTTCCCATTTATCTATCGTTTTTTATGACTTTTCAATTTATGCAGATTCGTAAATTATATGAAACATTGAGCGAAATAAATGGGAAATTGTCTGCATATTTTAAATGAGATAAATAAAATATTTGTTCAACTTCCCGCAATTCGTTTTCGAACAGAATACAATAGGAACCAACATGCACACTGTTACAAAGCTCACAAAATCCACAGGAAAAAAACTAAAATGCGAACGAATAATGAATGTAATGGTGTGTAGTCGGCAACTAGTAAACAGTAAACACATAATGGATTCTCACATTCAGATCACGAAAGGATTAATCGACTGGATACAGCCAATGGCAATTTGAGTATTCGGTTTTTGGCGCTGCGGCAACAGAAATTGCAGTTAACACAAACCATAATCAAAATAATGTAATTTATTTAAAAACAAACATTAAAATTGTTCATGTTTTATGTTATTGTCGCGTGTGCATACACAGCTGGCCCTGTTTTCGATGAACAGTTTCATTCTTCAACAACGGGGTTCAAACATCAAAATTAAAGTCATACGTCATAAAATATTGCTCGGTTGCTCTATAGCATGGCTTTCTGTATTCTGGATTCTGGAATCAAATACAACCCAGTCCAATCCTGACTTTTATGCGACGCATATGTATCATTCCGGTTGCAACGAAAAGTTTACAATGTGCAATGCATTTTTCATTATTATTTGTATTTGATTTACCAATGATTACTTTTGTTTCATTGAATGTATATTGGGTTGAGGGCAGCTGCGTATCTCGTTGACTCATCATAATTGACAACAAAATATAAAATATTACACATTTGCACACATGCACGTAATATTATTGCAAAATTGAAACCGAACCATTGATATGGACGGTTGTCGTTTTCCATAGTTTTGTGTCAATATTTCGTTTTCATTGATTGGTTTTTGCTTTAGCAAAATAGTCGCATCCAATTGTATTCATTGACTGTTATTGTTATTACTATCGACATCAATAAGCTTGTGAAATGTACATTCTGACTGTCATGAAATCGAAACGCAATCGAAACCCTCAAAATCCGAAAATTATGAAATGTGGGGAAAAAAAACATTTCGACATTTTGGCATTAAAACTGAAATCGAAAAGCGTTTGATATATGAAGCTGATTAGCGGCTACCATATGTCATTTGTTTGCCATGCATATGGATTTCCACATTTTCGTTTTGCATTCGCAGAAATATGAAAGTAAATCAAATTTTATGCGAGCTTGCATCATTTTGCATCGTAAATCATCGTCTCATTACCAGCTTTGCATAATGCATACACACACACACACAAATGAGGCCCAACCTAATTCAAATTCATTTGCGAGCAGAGAATAGTTTGATTCTTTGACGTTTCATTTGTTTGATGAGTGATGAAATGCCGTACTAGAAACTCAATATTATTTCCTTTAATTGAATTTCGACGTTCGTTCTGTTTCAAAGAAATAGCACAAACGGGAAACATAATACACATATTACACACTACACACACACAAATCCGCTGGTCTACATTATCGGTAACTTGTTCAAATTCCAGAATGAGAAGGATAAGTTTGTACATTGTAATCAATATTCGTTCCGATCTAAAAGTTTTCTTAGGATTTTCCCATTTCTATCCCACAAATGCTTATGCAAATTGAAATGGATTGAAAAACTAGAACAATTTTTTATTGATGCGTTTAGTCATCAGTGCTACTCAGCCCAATTGGATGTTAAATATTCCAACAATTTACGTTTTCCAACACATAATTTGAATATATGTATACGATTCCCATTTGAAAAGGTGTGAATTCACAATTCGAATCGGATGCCTCATAAATTTTCCATATAATCAATTGCCATCATCAACACCAAAAACTACATACATTCATATTGATTTTCATTAGTCAAATCCATGGTCCATGGTTGAATGCGTTCAGTTTCATGATTGATTTAATGAATTGTTTTCACTACAAACTACAAACAAACAAACAAACATTCGAACAAATCATTTATGAACCACCTTGATGGTTGTTGCAACCGCATTAATTTTCATTTCAATGCTCCGTTTTTCTACTCCTGTTCTAATTTCTAATAAACTTTTTAATGCGGTCAGATTTATGATAATTTTAACATTAGAATCAATGAAAAACAGAAAACAGAAAACAGCAGATCCTCAACAATGAGGATGAAAACATGTTGCACGAATGAACAGAATGTGCATCGAGAACCGATAACAATAGTTTTCCTTTCAACAGAGATTCTTATCACCAGTTCGATTCTATTTTTATATGCATTTCCATTCCAATCTCGCCTTCCGTTCATTGCATCTAGCCATTCAGACTCATTGGAGTGGAGTTCATCTGCGAAAAAACAACAAATTCCATTCAAATGTTTTTGCACATAGATTTGTGTTGGTTTTATTTTATCATTTACATTTGGTTTTGTAAATTTAAAATGATTGGATTGAATACTATGAAAAACGGTCAAAATAGACGATAAATATGGTACGATGGACACAATGGAGTAACTAAAATATATGTTTGTACAATTCCAGAAAACAATGGAATGAATATCAAATAAAATCAAGTAAAATTGTTGATCTAATAAAACCGAACGAATTTAAATGAAAATTATTGTTTGATGTTGAATGGATGTTTAATGTTTATGCATCGTGCCCATCAAAATGAGATCTTTTTGAACTCTTCAACAGACATATTGCATATTGCATTAACTTGTATAGATTTATTGACAACAAAATGACTATGTACAATGTACAGCGTGGAGCAAACCGGAACCAAAGCTTGAAACTGTTTCGATAGCGCTCGGATATTCATTTGAGTTTTCAATATGAACAAATTCGCATCTGAACAGAATGTGGCAAAGAACTATCCGATTACAAATAACTCATTTATTTACAAAAGGATCATTTATCGTACAATTTTAAGCTGTTTTGATGAAATCAAACAGACGGAGTTCATCGTAAACTATGCATTTCTAAAAAATATTTGTCTATGATTTTAGCTTTAACCTCATCTCATGTAGGATACTATATACTGCAATGTTCTTGTATTATTTCGAATGCCATAGACAGCGGATAATGATTTCGTTATCTTTCAAAGGTGAAATTTAACATTCGAGACTGATGAAAAAAAGAAAGCAAAAAAGCACACATTTTTGTTCATTGATATTCTGTTTGAGTTTACTGAACATGAAAATTGTGCTTATATCAAAGGTCAACTAATAAGTAATAAATATTTGAAACGTGGTCCAAAAGATCAAAAATTCAACTGAAAACTTTCCAATCAAGCAATTGAACAAAAAAAAAAGAGTTCCCTTCACAATGTCAAAAAGCAACCAATGACTGGTTGTTATGACAAATTCATACAAAATTCAAAATGCTTATGAGTGAACAGTAAGCAGTGAGTATTCTCACAAACGATTCAATTTTTCTTTTTCAAAAAAGATTGAAAATGGTTTTTGTATCAAAATTTTATTGCCGTGCAACGGAAAAATGTACGTTCGTTGAATTTTTCAGTAGCGCAAAACAAAACAAAACAGAACAAAGTGCAAAATCAACGAAAAATTAGTTTCATTTTTCATTTCCTTGCTTCCTTGCTTTAGCTGGAACATGCAACATGTGACTGAACTAAAAGAAGAAATTCGAAATAAAAATAAAATCAACTATCATTACATTGAAAACATTGAGTTCGTTGGTTTGTCATTTCTTACACAGAATTCTTTGTCATTTTCAGATGCAGTTATCAAATCGACGCCATTTTTTCTAATATCCGGATTTATACTAGTCGTTAGCTACCTGGTTTTAATGTTGGCAATGTGTTCGCAACGTCACAGCGTTTTGTTCTTTTTCTCTGGCATATTTTTTATTCATTGCAGGTAAATGTGACTTTTATCCAACAGATGCACATCATGCATTCTTTTATGTGTGTGTGTGTGTGTGTGTGTGTGTGTGTGCCATTTCAACGATTTCAACAAATTGCATTCGAATTGAAAATCGTTGCTTTTCTTTTTTCCGCAGGTTTAATCATGCTCATTGGCATTATAATGTATATTTCGTTGTTCAAATCGGAAATAGGATCAAAATTACGTCCACGTTCAATGTTTCAACCGCCCCTATTCTCATATCGTTATGGGCACAGTTTTATTCTATTTGTTGTTGGTTGCATATCGGCCGAAGTTGTCGGAACATTGAATTTCTTTCTTTTCATATGTATACGGGAAATTGGTCGCGAAAATGTGAGTTCATCTATTATCCATTGACTTCGGTTGGTTTTGTGAGCCAATTGTTATGTTGACTTTTGCTTCTTTTTTTTGTACATATTTGCAGACCATTCCATGTTTTGTGTACACACGGGCATTGAAAGAGAAATGTGATCAAAATCGCATACGAATCATTGATGATGATAAAAAGTCGCCAACAAAATGTAAATGTCAAAAACATCCGATCGTTCCGAAAGCGTTTCTCTCACCATTCACTCAGCGCCGGTAAGTGTGCTTCTGAATGTACTGAATACCAAATTAAATTATTATTAATTATTATCTACCATCGATGGATGTCCAAACATTCGTGTGCAGGTACTTTTTCGAGAAACCAACATCAAAATGCGATATACATCAGAGAAATTTTGCGAAAAGCTTGAATGAATTATACACTGAACCGGCACCGAATACATTATATCCATTTGATTTACCGCATGAATTTCCATTAACTCGTAGCGTATCAACCACAACCGATATATTTTCCAATTGTAGCGGTGGTTTTGGTGCAACAACAAACAACAATTCGCATAAGTCATTGCGCACATTTACGCCACAATTGAATAAACGTACAACGGCAAACCAACAGATGGATTGTCACTTACAAAATCATAACTATAAATCAATATCACGAGATGGTTCTCGTGACAGTATAAACAGTACAACAGGCATCGTTACCAAAAGCATTTTAACCAATCGAGAAAAATCCAAAGATGAATTGTTTAATGATTTTTGCCGTCGAGCTGGCCAACGTCCAAAACCAAAAGATATTTATTTCATTGATCATTTATCATGCGATGATGTAGCCGAAAAAGAAGTATTTGTTGTCGAAAACTATGCAACCATTCGGAAAAATCGTCGAAATTCAAATATGAATATTATGGCACAAAAAGCCACAAACATTCACAATTCAAACCAATCGCTGAAAGATTCCAATGGAATGATGAACATGAACCACAAACAATCATATCCCCTGCTAAATAATCTTGGTGATGCTGAACGCTTTGGCGGTAGCATCGAAAGACCGAACGCTTTTTTAAATAATTCATGCGATAATTATTTTTCACGAAGCCAAAATGGTTCACGTGATTCGAATGTATATTCAAGTCGTACATTGCCACGGGATTTTTTGAAGCGAAATTTCGATTACGATGCAAATGATTATAATAATCGACGCGTTTCAGCAAATGGACTTTTTACACCGTATAATTTAAGTATGACATTGCCAGCCATGGATATCGCATCACAAATATCAACAAAACCAATCGCAAACCAACCCACCGATTATTATAAAAAATCATATGACACACTTGCAACACGGAACACAAGACAATGTGATGCTCACACTGGTAGCGAAGATACACTTTCTATACAATGGCCAAATGCAATACCTGGATCACCACGAAATTTTTCCAATCGTTTCAATTATACGACACAATGTTCACCGAATTCACAACGTAAACCAGCATTGATGTCAACATTTTATTCACAGCATATTCAACGACCAATATTGCAACAGCAAGCGACACCAAACATTCATAAAATAAACATTTTCACTAATGATGGACACAATGGCGACCCAATGTCGCGATTTAATGATAACGGTGAATATGAGAATGAAATCGAACAAATTAATGGTAATAATAATAATAATGCTGAAAATGAGATCGGTTCAAATAGTGCAGGGAGTGAGGAATGTTCCACATTTGATTTGGATCGAATGGAAAAGGAACGTAGAAAATCACATGCAAGTTTATTTAATATTGATATTGATTTTCAGAATGGAACACCCGTTTAAAGATTTCATCAAGGGCCAAAGATTCATGCATGAGCATCGTTTTATTTTATTCGTTAAAAATTTTCAATTTCTCTAGTCAATTAATTAGTCGGGAAAGAAAAATAGTGTTTTTGTAAAACAAAGTTTAAATAGTGTTTTTTCATCCGACGCATATTCATTTAATTTCTCACTCGATAATAACCACTGGAAATACTATTATTTTATGATACTTTATAAATTATAATCTATACAGAGCTTTTGATGACAAAACGTTAATTGTTAAATGTTTGTAATCATTTGTCACCAGTTGTGATTCGATAGCAATATATTTAGAGGAAATTTTTCAGACAGCCAATTACAGGGCCAAATTGAATCCTTGAGTTTTGTATATTCATATGAATTTGTATTTTTAATATCCTCAAACGATTCGTCATTTCGATGATGATTCTTCGTCTTAAAGTTCGAGCATTTGCGAACGAGAAAAAAAAAATGTTTCTGATATGTGATCCACATTTATTCCTTATGTTTTGTTTAAAAATATTATGTATAACACTTATTGTCTACACATGCATGAATGCTGTACGTAATGTAATGTTGGGAGAACAATTTTTACCAATATATCCACAAAATTCAATATGACAAAAAATTCTCGGGTTTTTCATTCATTCATTTCAGGCACATTGCCATCTCTGTGTCAAGTTTTACAGATGGAGATGGTTGAAATTTTTATGCGCAAGTAAAACCGTTCAACATCCGATTGCTTTCAATATTCGATGTTGAATCTTTGTATAAGTGTATCTTTCATCTTTTCCGTTGCTACTTGAATTGCCACATAATGATGATTTTTTTTTCTAAAACTGTCATTCAATTATCGTTATCATTTGCAATCAGCTATAATAATATATTTATATCGAATTTTAACACTGCTTCTGCAATAAGCCAATGATGGCTGAAAGGTATTTGCGTTTCTTTCCTCAACAAAATAAGTATTTTTCTATCAGAGCATATTATCACATCGATAAAATATTCTTTTCAACAGCGGAACAGAAAACACAAAAGAAAAACCCAACGAATCTTGAGTATGTAAATTAAAAATCCTTTATTGCAAAGCAAAATCACTGTTTACTGTTTACGAACCAGAAAACCGAACGCAACTGGTTATCAAATGAAGGAGCTAAATTGTCAGGCAAAAAAAAAAAATAAAAATTTATCGCAACAAAATCATAAAAATAATAACAGCAACGATGACGTTAAAAAGCCCTTACAACGCCGCAACGAAACACTTGTACGCTCCTAATAAATAATAAGCAATAAATAATGGTCAGTGTGATCACATTATCATTTAAATGCAGCTACTGTTTGTGCTGTTTATCGCTGAACGATTTACACAGCATATTTTTATTTCTTAATGTCATCCATCGTCCAGCCAACGAACCAGCAAACCATCCATCGTACGATTGTCGATGTTGATGAAAAGAGATAGATACGAATAAATATGCATAGGATCGAAAATAATGTCTGTCCAAATCAATGTTACATACAGTCTTTGTGGTCATCAAGTATTATCATCGTTCACCGATCCACGTCATTTTCTCTCTCTTTCTCTGTTCATTTTCCGTCCAAGGAACTCTAAATGAACAGAAGCGCGTAAAATTATGCACAAATCAAATGAGAAAAATGCATAACAAAACTGAGGAAAAAAGAGTGAAGAAAAAAAGGAGAAAGAAACCGATTGTCTGACAAATATGTATGCGGCCAGTTTGGAAGGAATTAAGATCCATGCGCTCAGTTCCAGTAGCAATAGCCATAACTTTGTTGTTATTTCAGTTTGTCGTACCTTTTTTTTCTGGATCGTCGTTGATTTTTCGTTCGTGTTTGTTTTTTTTTCTTTCATTCGAGCGTTCACTATTTTCCACATCTTCGTTATTCGTTATTAATAATTAATTTGAGCGGCTATTGATTTTGTTATTTTGTTTTGCACGATGCTTCTGTTTTTTTGCCGCACATAAATTCATTCCAAAGAAGGTGGTGTTTTGGATCAAATCGCAACGTCTAATCAAAATCTATATATATATATATTCATAATTCTGAATAATAAATAGATCAATTTTCAGTGTTATTATTATTTCGCATATTCAATGGGCAACGAGAACGATGTTCAACGTGCATTCTTTAATATAATTTATAATATGACGATCGTTGGATCGATACCTGCGTTCGATTTTCATCAATAAAACACACATTCACTCAGACAGACAGACACAAACCGCATATATAAAAATAAAAAGGGCATTAATCAGACACTTTGCATCGCAAAACAGCCGATCGTGTTGTGTAGCATTTTTCGATATTCAGTCTGTTGATTTTGTTCTGTATATGGAATTTCATCCGAACAACGGGATGTTTTCGATGTTTTTTTTCTTCACAATTTGCTCACTCATGAGCATTATGTTCGTGCATTTTTCTTTTCGTCGCTGTCCAAGACGATAAACGGATTTTTTTTTTTACCTGTGGAAGCGTTATATTTTAATTTGTTTGAAATTCTGATTTTCAGCAGACATCGAAAATATTTTTATAGTTTGAGGCTGATCGATCTGGCGGTTGTCATTAAATGTCCATATTTTCCACTGCAAGGATTTGAATAGCATTTAAGAAAATTAGCTTCTGTTCGTTCAACAAACGATAAACGTATTTAAAAAAAACAAAACATATCGCCATTGATGATGATCCTTCATCGTGTCCACAAATTTATTAATAAAATTAATTGGCATTGGAAACCGCATTTAACGAATACAAAAAGAACAGAATGGGTTCTTCTTTAATCACAAATCAAATCCATTCGCATTCACCATATTGGCATATAATGTGTAATTGCGTTTTGATCGGTTTCATCGGATGCTGGTTCATTACGCGAACGTGTTTCATTTCTTTGTTACATTGTTTAATATGATCTACGGTGTTGAATGTGGTGTACATTAATAAATCGTTTCTGTCAGTGTCCAGTTCCAGTTCATCCATATATTTCATAGCATTGAATTCATCTCTCTTTCCATTCAGTGTTTTTTCTTTTCATTCATTTTCGATTAGTTGATGATTATCAATAAAAATTACAAGGAGGAAAATTAAACACAATAAGTGCTGAATGTTGAACGTTGAACGCTGGTGAGTACCAGAAGCCAAAATCTGTATATAAAAATTAAAATTTTAAAAGAAATGAAACGAAAGAGGGGAAAAGAAAGAAGAAAAAAAATTGATGATTATACATAAACAGTTTTCATAATGAAAACACCAACAACCAACAACAATAAGATCAACATCATAACATGAGCCAGGGCACCCATGGGCTGAATGGATTGGGCATCGCGATCGGGCGGCATTTTACATATAAAAAAGCAAGTAGCTCAATATTTTCTTGTTACGGCTGTCTTGTGATCACCATTTATGCATATATGAACGAATAGCAATAATTTCAATAATGGATAACCATCCAATGGAACGATCGACAGTTTGGATTGCCACCGCTTTTTTTTCTATATTTCTCTCTCTCTCTCTTGCTTCTATTCATTAAGACGGAAATCTTTTTTCTTTGTTTTATATTTGGGTGTTCGATGGTCGGTATTATTTCTTCATCGATTCAATTTATTTTTATAAAAAAATAATTTTAATCATTCAATGCGCGAACCCAATATTTAACGTTCAATCGATGAACACAATACTATGAATGATAGAAGGAGGATAGAAAAATCAATCTCCATGCGGCCCGCGCAATCAAAAACAAAAGAGAAAAATGTGTTGAAAGTGCTTTTATTAATCGATCGATGGAATAATAATAATTGAATCCGAAGATGAAACAATTCAATGTTTGAGTCGTGTTTTTTCTTCTATTGTTGGTCGCGGCGGCGCTATTATTATGAACTTTCAATGTGGCAAAGGGGCTGTGATAGATTTAAGATTTCAATGAATTGTTAGATGATTTTATAGATATCGCATTGAAATGTGTGATAAGCAAAAATAATAAAAATCGTTGAAAAGAATCTTTCACAGTTTAAGTGCAATCTATAAAATTTTTGATCCATTAGCATCAAATCGCAATCATTGATCTGTGAAATGAATGCCGTCCAAATTTTACTTCATTCCATTGAAATCATTCACTCACAAAATACAAAATGTGACGTACGTATAAATATCCGAACATACACTTGTCAGCCGGCTACTTTCATTCCAGATCAATCTTGAGATTCTCAACATCGATCCCTTTCTCATGTGTCAGAATCATGCTGTGCATCACAACGAAAGAAAGAAATTTAAGAAATTCATTCGATTCGTTCGATTTAAAATGCAGAAAGGCCAAAATTCCAATGCAATGAAATATGTTCAAATTCCAAGGATGGTGAGGGTGCCGCGATCCAATGTCACAGTTCATTTTAAATGATGTATGTGTATACGATCCAGACAATCGTTTATACATTATCAATTCAAGAAGCTGCTCGTCTGCCACTCACAATTTCAATCATTGGCATCGAATCAATGGTTTATTTGTTGAATTGTTTCAATCAAACCAATGAATGTGGACATTTCGATGTCAGATCATAAATAAATTAACCGAAATGAATACATTATTTTTCATTAGACTGACGAAAATATCTGATTAGGTGGCATCAATACAATTGTATTGTTATTTATTTTAATATTATAATTGTTGTTCTTATTCAGATGAAGGCTGAGAATGGAATGCTCAGGCAATGGGAGAAATGAAAAACAAATGGTTTTCATCAAATATTTGACATTCTTGTGAATGAATTGGATTGAAGGGTCCATATCACCCGTTTGCCGTTCACACAGTTTTCGGAATTTTTCCACAGAAGTCAGAACGCAATTCAAAGAATCTCTGTGACTTACGTCGACGAGAAAAATTGATATATTTAAATAGAACTTATTATTCATAATTAATGAACAGCTTAACTTTCTACACCGATTGTCTTAAATCAGATTGAATGGTATTCGAATCAAAAAAAATTTATGGTAATCGCATAGAATGAGAACGAGCAAAAAAAAAACAACACAACATTCGAATAAACGAATCGTTGTATATTTCCAACCATTTATGAATTGAAACAACGAAAAATTGTAACCATTTTGATCTCTTAAAACCATTTATGAGCCTGCTCAACCATATCGACGGATGTGAAATGAATGAATGTGTGTATTCGCGATAAAATTAAAACGAACATGAAATGGTATCGAATATCGTCTGTGGATGGCAAAATGATTGCATGTGCCTATAAATGTCGTGATTCGTTCAAACGGCGTATATGTTGAATCTGGTCGATTTATTACCAGCATCAGAATTCTTCATCGAATGGATCGTGCGGCTTTTGATTTTGCCTATCTTTTTTGCTGTCTCCCGCTCTCGTTGTTCATAAATAATTATTATTATTTTTCATAATAGAATAGCATACACTTAATTTTTGAGCACACATTTTCATTGATTTGCCATTCATTTGAAAGTGCTGGATTTTTTGTCGTTTTTTTTTTGCTTCCATTTTCGTCGATATATTCATTGGTTAGCTATGTGCATTGTGCATACCTTGCAGAGATTCTTTGCCTAGAAAATAGTGAATTTTATCATAATAAATAGTTTTTTTTTCTTACTACAATCGAATAGCTTCGTTTCACTCCATTGAGCTCAAAAGGGTTCGAGAAAAGAGAGAAAGAAGGAAGATCCAGTGCAACATTAATTCCAAACCAGAATCATTTCAAATCAAATGGAAACAAACACAACCAATTTGGCTACCATGATACTCACTGTCAGTGCATCTCTTATTTAGTTTAATCTGTTGCTTTTCTTCATCATTTTCCACATAAATTTCAGTGTCGTTGGTTGTTGCATTTCAAACAAACTTTGTTTTATACTTTATATTGCACAAAGCACAATTTCATCGTATTATTTACAATCGTCATCCGTGTGCTGGTTGTTAACTTTAAATGCTGTGGTTTCGGTTTTTCTGTATATCAAACCAATCAGTTCCTACAGATTTTCGTTTTGTTTCCAGTTTTCCTCTTTTGCCCTTTTCTTTATGACCGGTGATGTTTATAAATTATATTTAATTCGTAATTTCTTCAAAGTCTAATTGAACGTTTGTGAAACCACAAGCAAAATTCACTTACTTGCCATGCAGTAGCCAATTGACCGAAGAATCACATACCAAAAAAAAAGAAGAATATAGTATATGGCAGCGTAAACATCGAAACAATTTCATTAATGCTTATGTTACGTTTGGGCCTGAAACCGGGACAAAACTTCCAAAATGTGCACAAGAACAAAAGCAAACGACGGCGCAAAAGAAGAAAAAAAATATACCCGAAAATTTGAAAGGAAATGGACAACAAGAACAGCAGCAGCATAGAGCATTCACTGGACAATACAATAACGACCGAAATCTGTCAATGATCACGAACAACAGAATGAAAATGAATGAAACAATTCATTACGCGTTGACTGCAATTTGTGAGCATACATTAACCCGTCAGTTCATGATTCTGTCTTATATATTTATGTGTGTCCTGTCTCCTTCGCTCTCTTTCTCTCTCTCCATTTCTTTTTTTTAGCTTTGCTTCCGATGCTGAATATTCACTGTGTATCGACAACACTTGGAACTGGCTTCCGTTTCATGAAATGCTTCAAACTTTATGAATTATATATTAATTTTACATTTGAACGAAAATGCAATGTTTCATTTGGTTCTGGGTCCGGCCTCAGAAAGCAAAATTTTGCTGCTGCAACGTATTGTTTCCTTTTAAATCGGTGATTGCTGAATAATTGTTGTTGTCGTTGTTGTTGTTATTATTGCTGCAATAATTGGTTTTTCCTTCTTTGTTTATGTGCTATAATAATGCAGTATAATCGTTTTCGGGCACAAATGCACACACTTATTCAAAGCTCGATGCTCGATGCTCGATGCTCGATGCTCGATACTCCATCCAACATTATGCTCATTCGCTGCAAGAGAAATGAATTGGAAAAAAAATAATATTCTCGAGTCAGGCTCGCGCTCATTGAGAACGCAACGCTTTCGCAAAAGTAAAAAATAAAACGGTTAAACCGTAGAAACAGCAACAAAAGAAGGCAAGATCTGAACATTGAACATTTGATTGCAAGTCAACAACGTTCAAATCGTTTTCTACACACACACACACACACAATCTACCCATTTGCAATATCGATATACCACTATACGTATAATTAATACCTTGGGCGATGTCAGAAAAAAAACAACAGGCAATTTCATATAACAGACGGTAGCTGTTGGAATTTTGAGAGAGAATATGCCATATGAAGCATGCACTGAAAACTGAATTGGAGGAAACATTAGTTCATTTTTTCCCATGTCCTCTTCTTCCCGGTGTTCAACTTCTTAAATTTTGCATTTTTCTTTTTGGGCTATGTCTTTTGCTCTGGTTCTTGATAATGTTAATCGTTTTTCCATCAAATTTTATTCATGCTTTCTCTTAAACGTTGCTTCTGTTTTGTCTCTTTCGCCGATAATAGCATTTAATTTCATTTCATTCTTGTGTAACTACTTCCTTTTATGAATTCTAGTGACGATCCTGGCCCAAGCAACATTGTATCGCACATAATAACATTTAAGCAACACGGCAATCAACAATGAAAAACACTTTTAAAAATTCTCTTATTTCTTTTCGATTTTTTTCTTCTCTCTGATCGCGACTTCGCATTCCAGCAATTCTCTTATTTGGATGCATCGATTTCAACATTCGATTATTAATTTAGCCAAAGATTGCCGGACAAGACACTTGAATAATTGCTCGGTTGCATGGCAAAATTTATTGATCCAAATGCTACCTGAAGAATATTAGTTATTCCACAACAAGACAAGACAAAATCGATTGAATATTAAATAGTTGTTCAGGCATCGCGAGCACCAATTTCCAATAACCAATGCTTTAATGGATCGATACACGCTAAAAACTGTAGAAATCTCCTACTGTATACTGTATATGATAAATTTGAAGCAACACCGACACAACGGACCATTCCATAGCACGAATCTGAAATCTGAAACGATTGATTTGGTTATTTTTGCTTAATTCATTTGTTCATGTCCGTTTGATTTGCTATCATTATTATTATTTTATATGATGTTCAGCATTCAGGCATGTTGTGGGCTTTGGTCTTTTTTTTCCTTCTCGATTAGTTTAATTTTGAATTGCATTTCATTTGGAACGATCGATCGATTGCACATTTTTCATGCATAATCACGTTGTCCTCCTTCTGTGATGTTGTTCATAATTTTTGTGTTTTGCTTCTGCTGCTGTGTTCTTTTCTCTTGTTCGGTGCATTAACAATGCTATGCTATAAGAAGTAAGAACATGAAATCGATAAATATATTGGTGGCGGTGCCGAAGATGATGTGTGATCAATGAATATTATTATTTTCATTATGAAAAAAAACAGAAACTGAAATGGTGACCATGTATGGGCTGCTGTGTTTTATTAAATCGCCGTTGCGATATTTTTTTTCCGAACCGAGAAAGGATGGAAATGATGAAAGGGAATAAAGTCCAAAGGAATGCGTAAATAGCGTGCATAATATCGTTTGCTGCAAAGTAAAAAATGAAATGCAATGGAAAAACAGCACGAAAAAAAAAATAACAAACATGAAAAAAAGCTTTGCCTGCTGTAGTTCACTTCATCAAGATATGAATATGAAGTTGAAACAAAATTGATGTTGCTTAATACAGGATGCAACTTATTAGATGCAACAACAAAATTATATTGACGCATGTGCGATGTGCAAAAATCATTATTTCGCTTGAACATAGGAACTTACGTTAGGTACATACGTCTTGGCGATGTTAAGTGCAGGATGAAAGTCTGATTACAGAAGTTTGGTTTTGTGTGTTGCACGTTCCATAATCGATATAACCGTCTTTCAATGTACACAAATGCCCGTCCGAAAATTAAATGATAATAATTACTAGTGACTGAAGGGGAAGCAGAATTATTCATTTCAACAATTAACATCAACAATGTATTTGGACCGACAATTTTGGCATAATAAATGCATGATGTACATATGATGATTGATGATTGGAAACACGCACAGAAACTGTTTTTTTTTTCTGAACACATACCGTTATTTAATGCATAATGAGTGAAACGGGTCATATAAAAATTGAGCATCGACCCAAAATGAAATTCCATAGCAAATCAATAGATCTAAAAAAAAAACAATTATGTGTTATTGAATTTGAACATTCCGAACCGGCTGTTCGATGAGCACAGTGCACATGCACAGGCTATATTGATTTCTTCAACGGGAATTTAACATTAAAAGATCGTCAATAGGTGCTTATAAGGGAGAAAAAAATCATCATTAGTATTTATATTTGGGTTGCCTGAACCTGCACATTACAAAACACGATCGACGTGCACACTACGCAATTATACAAATATTTGTTCCAAATTATAGATCGAAATTCATATCCAAGGAGCCAAGAGCAATAGTGAGTGAGCGACGATTCCTTGAAAAATCCAAATAAAAAAGTAAATGGTTTTCATGCGAGAACCAAAAATATTCCGGGGCGATTTGCTGTGCTCGTTCCTTTCTTTCTATCGGTGTCTATACATTCACATATTTTTGTTACCTAAAAAATTAAAAATGCGTGGGAATCTGATCATTTTTCAAAAATAGAAATTTTGAACATGGTTGCCCTCAAGGGAAAACCACCAAACAATCAATTATCTATTCGAAGCTACTGACTTAAACGGCCAATGGTGAGTGCCTATTTTTTTTTGTTTTTTTTTCAGACTTTAGAAGTTTGAAATGTTGGCGATTAAACGAGCTCAAATATTAACAACGAATAAATCTGTGTCATATAAGAAGCAAAGGAATAAAATGCTCCCGTTAGATGTGTATCTGGAATGGATCGACAAACTGTGAACGATACAAATTGTTTACGCATTGAAAACAATTGCATTTGCATAACAAACATTCATTCGGATCCAAAAAAAAAAACAAGGTTGTCGTATGCGACAACAAACTTTTCCGTAAAGTAAAAGTTTTGTATGACTCATGCTATCATATGATTGAATTTGCAATCGTTTATAATATTTCTATCGAAAGCTATCGCACCAAAAAACAGACAATGGAAAAAAATCATAAAACAGAAAAAAAAACATTTTGGGAGATTTTCGGTTTCTGGCTCCTATACTTTTCCAGAACATTTTGTACGGAAAAGAAAAAAAGAAAGGAAAAAATGGCTTTGTTGAACTTATCAATGGAAAATCGAACGATAAACGAATTGTATCATCGCAAATAGATTGGAATAAATTTCAGGAAGAGCGCATGGAGTGCACGAAATATTCAACTAAAATGTACACAATGTACATTAGCCATAAACATTGCACAAACACAGTGCGAATGCGCAAAAAGATTATGAATAAATTTGCAACTATTTTAAAGTATTAAACATTAAGCATATCGCTAACGCTATTAAATTCAGTATATCAGCGTATCGCTTTTGTGTAATTCAAGAGCTCTTTATCATCATTCGTGTCTAATATTGTGTTGAGCTGCGACATGAAAGAACTGCTGTTGATACCTTGAATCATTGGGATGACCATTCAACATACAGCAAACATTGGAAAACTTACATGCAATAAATAACCGTCAGTTCATATATATTTTTTTTTCTTTGAATGGTTGTATTTTGAACGTATTTAAATGTTTAACCAACTGCCATTTCCACCATTCACAGTTTTTTTTTCTTTCCGAATGGGCATTTTTCAATAAGATATTGAGAGCCGAAACAGAGAGCAATGCTTATGTTTTAAAGACTGCGTGTTTAATTTGTGTGGTTACTTTTTATGATGCACGAACATCTAAAATCCATAATCGAACGACATAAATGACGAACCACAGCAGAAATGGCAATTTACACACATCAGAATGGAAATTCATTTGATATGGCAGACGAATTGAAAACGCACCATTCCAATAAATGAATATACATATATTCCATTTTACATAACATTAATGTAAATGATATTCTTTGATTCGTTTCCTCTTTATCAATCGATGGGCTCGTAAATTTCTTTTCACATATTTGTTGTTGATTTTTTGTTTCATTCCGTTGGTGCCGGACTATTAATATACTTACTACCGATGGACGCTTATGTGAAAATCATCGCCCGTGCATTGATAAATAATAATATTTTGCTCTGATTTTCTCTTATTTAATATTGATAGATATTTATAAATCGTTATTTTTGTGTTGTTGTGCCTCCTTTTTTTCTATTCCGACTGTAGCCGGTTCGGTCAATTGACTTCATTTCAATTCACAATTTATTGGATGCACATATTGAGTCAGGTAGTGTATTCGTTTTCAACTTACAAGTGTCAATGAACGTTTAGATGTTTTTAATGTTTGAATTGAAAATAAAACAAGTTGTACGCAAAATGTCAGGCTTCTTTCGATCATTTGGCATACAAGCAACAACAAGAAAATATTTCAAACACATCTGAACTGTGAAATTCAGCAAAAAAATAAGGTGACGTTATAAAAGTGTGAGAAGCTAACACGAACGTAGAATGTTTTTGCTATTCTCTCTGGTGTGTCGTCTGCCAAATCATCGTGAATCTCCTTTTTCCCCCCTTTTTTCATTTCGTGGCCAGTTCATATGTTCGTTATTCGTTACTGATTATTTGGGAAATTGATTAAATCATTTTCCGGTCCATCGAAACAAATCATCATTCGATGAATCGGTGAACCAAGTTCAGGATTTTCAACGCGCAGCATTTCATATGAAAATATGTGAATTGTGAGTATAAGTCACCGCAAGTACATATTTACGAAGATGGACATGATAATTCATTGATAGCGGATGTTTGGATGGTCTCCGTGTGTGTCATGTTTCATGACTCGAGCCATATATTTGAATGCGGGTCGCATAATTTTTCAATTCCAAACCATATTCTTGTAGCAATGCATGCGCTCATTATGCTAAAAATTCATCACAATCGCACAATCAAAATCACGGGGTCTCCATTTGACCAGCTGCAAAACTCTGTTACATTGTTCAACTACCAATTGGTTTTAACAATTCTTAAACTTCATCGTGCACATCTTCATAAATATTTACATACATGAATTGGCATATGTCCATGTGGCCAAATGGTAATGATTCAGCCCGGATCGTTTCAATACTGTCCTAGATATGCGCTCTGGATTCACGATGACAAACAAAACCAAACATACATCAATATATCAGCGATCAATTTGGTCAAATGGTACGGTTTGTGCACCGTTCTTTGGTTTGTTTCATTTTCAATTCAAAAATAATATCCGTCGGTTGTTGTCAAGTCGATTATTTTATTAAATTGTTCGTTATTATATTTCCTACTGTAACAATGGCCAGCAATAATTTGGTATTCAATTGTTTTTCATATTGTTAAGTTAATATAGTATAAGTTAATGTCTTCCTCCTTTCGGTCACATTCAACATCCAACATCCAACATCCTGATGACGGTTTAGCCAATACATCTTTCACATGGCGCTTTCCATGATCCATGATAATCAAATTAATTCGGTAGCCGTTTTATTTTTTGTTATATTGTAATAATAATTCTGTAAAGCGGTAACACTGAATCGATCTGGCTCCACACTCCGCACACTAAAATATACAATTGAAAATTCGATGGGGACATAAAGTCATAGACCTACGTGAATTTAGCTTCAATTTGATCCAATTATCCGGTAACGTATAAATTGCAAATAAATGCTATTCCCGGATTATCTGCTCACGGTTTCATGTACACATAATGATCAGTTAACTTGACTTGTTGTGTCTTTTGTTCTCGTTTAAAAAGTTCTTTCTTTCTTTCTTCATATTTTTTCCACTCTGTCTTTCGCTAACAATGTTTTTTTTATTTGCAACCAATGGCAATTGGCAATCGTCTATTTGACCATTATTGATTCAATGGCTGTAACTATTATCGAAATCGTATGTCGTATTAGCAGTTATTGGTGCACTAATGGTCTGACGTAATGACATTTCAGAGTTTTTCAATAGTTTTTACATTGAATATATGGAGGCATCCGGTTTATTTCAATACCACACAGCGATTATTATTACTATTATACCTACATATTGATGAAATAGTTGTTCCCGTAATTGATCAAATATTTATCGTTTACGCAACTGTCATCCATCCGGCATAGTAGAAGCGAAACCAAAAACGGCATTACACTTGGTTAGGGAAATTCGCACGGTATTTTGGAACCCATCATTGATCATTGATTCTCAAAATAATCCTTCAAAAACGTTATTGAACTTGAATTGGTGCAAAGCGCCTATGCGCCTCCAAAAAAAAAAAAAAAGAAAAACAATGGCAAATTCAAAATTGACGAGAATAAAATAGTTTCCTGTTGTATGTATGTTTCTTCTCAATCATTTTGCTTTCGCAATGTTTCCGTTGAAATTCTTTTTAGTTTGTTGAGTATTCATTGCCGACGAACCGAATAAATTCACAAGATTAAAGCAATAGCAGCAACAAACAATTGATCCAGCATTGATCTGTGAGACGAAAGACTTTTTCGTTATTTTTATGGATTTCATTAAACCGCAATTTAATAGGATTGAGATAAATGCAATGGGAACAGTGCATATACACAATGCACACAGAGAAAGAGCACATATCGGGGCATAAATTCAAAAAAAAAAAAAAAATTGGCGCACACTGACATTTTCTCATTCGTTTCGCGATTCTTCTGTTCAGTACGTTGCAATTTGGTGCACAGCAGATTGAGATGTATGGTGAATGTTGGAATACATTGAGGGACCTTATTGATTGGTTTGAAATACAAAGTATTCGATCAATAAGCCGGCTCAACTTCAACACAGTTCAATTCAAACAAAACCAAATTAAATTGCATTTCACAAATGGATTGCGATGATTTATGATAACGAGACATTAAAAACATTGAAACATGAACTGTTTTCGAGACTTAACTGAATTGGTAGAACCGTAGGCAGTAAGCATCACCACTGTCTGCCATATGGGCCAATGGATTGTTGTTGTCAATTGGTAATTTTAGTGGCGGAACGAAATATAATAAAGATGGCATTTTTAGTTGTCGTTGTCAATCAATTGGAAACCTTTCTGACTCTTTTGTGCAGCTAAATTACGACCTTTTGCCGATTGAACACTTGTTACCGCGTTATTTTGTGAGCTCAAAAGCTGTATTGCGAATAAAAAATCCAAAAAAAAAAATTTAACCTGTCTCTCTCTCTGTCTCTCTTTCTCTGTCGCTATCGATTTCGTTTTAAAATATCCCATTGTATTTAACATTATTAAGATAATATTGTCATTCTGTAACAAAATAAACGATAATTACCCAAGACAGATAGACCGTTGTTGGTTGGCTTTTGTATTTGATTTTGTTCTAATGACAATTTATCGATGATCATTATGTGAATTAAATGTTCAAATCATCGGCAATTCGCTGCTTAAATCAAAATTATTATTAGAAATGAATTCTTCAAATGGCATTCGTTTTGATTTATTGGATTTGATTCACCTATCAAATCATTGTTATCATTAGGCTTTGGACATCGTCTTCTAATCTATAATTCGATCTATTCACTATTCAATTAAAATAAGTTTTATCATTTTTCGATTGATTCCACAACAATTGATCGATTTAATTACGAGGATCATGAAACCAAGTTCATTTCACAAGACAACAATAAATTCTCATTTCGAATCGCATTCATAAATTCAATGGTAAACGAAGAGTGAATCAAAATCAACCGAAAATCGTCTTTCTTTGTTTTGTTTTTTTTTGTTTCTTCTCATTTTCAATTATCGAAAATTTATGTGAGTATAAGAAGATTAACCACCGCATGAAGTAGTTGTTGGTTGTCTGCCGTACTCAATGGGAAAAATAACAGTACGGAATTAACGAAAAGGTAAAAACCCTGACGTAAATCGTTTGATTGTCTTGCATCAAATGCATTTAGTTTTTCCAAACTGATTTTGTTTTTTTTTCTTTCCTCTTTTTGGATTCGCGATCCGAATTTATTTAAAAGGTCGCTCGGTTCAATGTTTAACGTTGAATTCGTTCCCTTCATTCAGTCTCTTTTACCCTCCCATTCTGGCTCCTTGAGATGTCTCCATGCAATTCGTATGTATAGCGTATAGTGCATTATCATACCGGTGATTCGTTTGTTTTTGTTTATTCGTTTGGATTTCATTTTCATCGATCGCATGTCAAATTCAAAATGCATTTTCTCCTGAGACGAGAATTTATCAGCGCCTCATCAGTTGAATTTCATTTGTACCGAATCAAGTGAGATTTATCAGATGATTTAAATAAAATGTATACTGTGCACGGCGCACAACTAACTCATGGAACAGCATAGAGTAATGTTTAATGTTTTACATTTGAAGCCATGGAGCTTCGAATTAAGTCATCAAATATCCGACAATGTTATTTTCTTCATTTTCTTCTTCTTTCTCTTAGTTTCCGGTCCGGCCGTTTGTTGAATATAGCTGCCGAAAACATTAAACTATTTACCATTTACAATTAAACAACAATAGAAATGAAGCAGAGCAACCGAGCGGCATCGTAATATCGTTTCGTTTTCATTTTAAATTGTGTTTTTAAAATTAAAAATTCTTATTGTGGGCTTTTGTATTTGCTTGTCGGATGCGTCATTGAACTCTATTGTTCAATCAAAACTACAGTGTGAATTGTGGATATGAAATCTTGAATAAGTAAATACAAAAAAAGGTGTAAGAGACTCCAAAAACAAAATTTATTATCGATGCGATTAATATTCTCATTGTTTTTTTTCTTCTTTTCTTTCTTGTTTTCATTTCGTTGCTGTCGGTTCGAAATGGAGCTACCATTGGCTTCCATTTTTCATAAACCCGTGTGCATTCGAATCCCTCCGAGCACATGTATAATTGTGTTTTTTTAATTTATTAGAAATTACTCTAATCTCACGTTCGTTCGCTTACTGTTTTTTTTTTTCATTTCATTTCATTTTCGAGCAAAATCACGATGATGTGCTGGTTTCCATCTATCCCAGCGTCATTCGATTAATTTGTTTACAATGAGTTTGGTAAAAAAAGGTGATTTAATTAGATTCATCCAAAAACCAGTGCAAGTGGCGACATGTGATCCATATCTGTTCCATTTCGTTCCCGTATCTGTCTATTAAATTGACTGAGCAAAAATGAAAAATCATTTTCAGAACGCCTCAAGATTTGTATCGTGTTCCATTTTGCTCGTTTTACCCGTTCCGCAGGCATTTATGAGAAAAATCATCAATTCAATTATAAATTCAAAATGAAATTTTCAGATTTGCAATCAAATGGATTCCCATTGACTTGAATTGCCAGTTAATAGAACATTGATTTAGATGATAATTTGAGATCAGATTTCATTTCAAAGTATTTACAAAGTCTGGATCGCAATGTCATTTTCTTCATTATTTTTATATTGTGGATTTTTTTTTTATTTTCTTCACTTTTCATTTGACTACTTTTAATTGTTGATTACATTTAGTACATGATGTTTGGTCGAATGGTCATGTTTCCCACGACACACAACACTGTGAAGCCATACTACAAATCAAACTTGCAAGTTTGACTTGCAATTGTACACCAGTTTTGTAGCCTCAAGTACACTTAACTTTAAATAAGCCCTTCGATTAAATGACGAAGGAACGGAACACAAAGATGAACTGAAAAAAAAACAACAACCGATACAGCCGTGAGCGGTGGAGAGAACTTTTTTCTTTTGCTGCCTTCTTGCCATCATCCACATCTAGAATGCATAAAGACAGTCTACTTAAGCTACTGTCATCTGAGGCATTAGTACATAAATTATAAAACGATCGTTGCTTATTATTTTTTTTTTCGTCTCCAATGGAGAGAATATTCAGTTACAATTTTCATTCAATAAACCGATTCGCCAGTTTGAGTGCCGGTTACAATTCATAAATTCTTTTCGAATCGATCGATGCTGTTTTATGTGCCCTGATTTCAATTGAATTTCGAAATATAGAGAGAATGTTTGTTTAATTTCTGTGTCGCCAGCACACACACACACACACTCACATGAGACATGATCTACGGATATGACTGGATGAGCAAAGCGAGAAGAAAAAAATATTATTAAATTCAATGTATGTAGTTAATCATAAATTTTGAATATCACCAAGTGAACGCCCACTTAGTCATCAATAAATCAATTGAGTTGTCAATGTATTACAAGCGATCTGTACAAGCTTATTAGTTGCAATGATGTTATTTCATTCTTCATTTGGTATATGAAGAGTTTTCGCGGAGTCCAGTAGCTTTCCACGGTATTTGCGTCTCTTTTTTATTATATTTTTGCTGCTGTTGTTGTTGTACATTTTATTTGTCGTTCGTTTTCTGCTGCTCCGAAATGTTGTTCGATTCAACATAGTATAAAATGAAATAAAAAGGAACACGTTTTTGTAGCATTCGTTAAAGGAGATAATTTCTTTTCGATAAAAATATATCAATTGGAATATTATGTTCTATTTGGAAATACTGGACCCAGTACTCCGAAGGTTTAATTCATATTGTGCCATGAATTATTATTTATTAATAAATCACTACCCGAACAAAATCTGTTCCATTGCGTAGTGTTTTTTTGTTCTCTCGAGTTTTCGCACACGAATTCCAATATAGATGCGACCCGATGGACGACATTGATTTAAGAAGTTGTAAATACTGTGCAACAAATGTCGTTTCCAATGAAAATATTATGGAAATAGCCAAGCACCCATATAATTGCAAAGAGTCTTTGAAAATTCTTTGAATGAATTACACCATAACCAATTGCCAACAACGGAGCAATTCGAAGAAAAAAAAAATCCTTGTGATCGAAATTGTGGCTTCAAAATGGCATTATGGCTTCGAGACAAGGAGTTGTGAAAATTGTGAACTGTGTACAGAATGCCATATCATTAAATGAATTGATGTAACACGCAACATTTGCCGGTTGTTGTTTTTCCATTGCTATTTGGTGTTCATTTATTAATACGATCGCATAATATTACCAATTGGCAATGCAACGACCTCAATATGCGATTTATGTGCATTGTGCAATGTGTGCAGTGTGTATCGATTGTACGGGTTGAAAAGATGTGCACACTGTCAGTTTGCCAGTTTGCCTGCTGTAAATAGCACGATATAAAATATATATGATGCGTTTGTTAACGATGAATTCGATTCGAGACGATGAGGATTTTTTTTTCTTGCTTTAACTCTTTTGCTTATTCTTCTTCTTCTTCTTCTTTTTATCGATGGGCTGTTCGTGATTGGTTTAGATTGCGAATGTATTTTTATGATGGGTCCTGCTGTATCATTGCCATGCATAAAATGAAATGATCGTCGAAATGCTGGTCAACAAATGATCGCACAAGACACCATCATCATTTAGTAAAATGCATAGTTGAATGAAAGAAAACTGTACGAAAATGTGAATCAACGCGAACAGAATTATGGAAAAAATAGTGTAAACCTTAAAGTGAATTTTATATTCGTTGATCGTCTGTAGTCATCGTTCGCCTTGGTGTTTAATTTTTTTTCTTCTTCATTCCTCAATCGGTTTTTGATCGTCTAGTTTCAAATGTGTACGCGCGCGCCCAAGCTATGTCTATGCATCGGAAAATTTGTTTTCGATTCCAATAACAGCCATCGAACAAGTAATAACTGCTGCTCTGTTCTCTCTCTCCCTTTCTTTCTTCATATTTGCCATTTGCCGGCACAAAATCGTTAATCATCGGTTCGTTTTTGCATTGGCATTAAGTAGCGCAAATTCAGTGCTTGAAAAAATGCTCTTCTTTCGTTTGTTGTATCTCACTCTTTTTTTTTTTGCTTTTCCAGTTGATGCTACTGCAGTCATGCATGCTTCATACGTACTAATCATTTCTCGGTTCAAAAACAAATAAATTAAAATTTTAACGGTGACGGTGAATGGTCGTGATATTGGTGTGTGCGACACAATACATTTGCAACTGGTGAATTGTGGTCGTGTATATTGGATTTTAATTTTTGGTCTGAGGTACGGAGTCTGAACCATTTCGATGGTGTCACATTCCTTCAATCACAGAAGCACGAAACCTTTCATTAGCTGACCAAAGTATTTAACCGAATAAATTTTCTGTTTCAGCGGAAACAGAAATTTCCAATTCAATAAGATTCGTTTGGAATGCGCATGGTGCAATGTACACTGTACACCCAGCTCTCGAATACCGGGTATCAAACATTGGAATGCATCTTCTTCATTTCAATTCTAAGACCGAAAAAGGTGTGCTTTAATTGCTCAATTTCCTGTCGTTGTGTGTCTGTTTTTTTTCTTTCGTTCTTTCATCTTCCTCGAAATTGACAACGCACATTTTTGTAGAAAAAGCACATTACTTGAATGCCATGCATGCATTTTGTTTTTATAAAGTAAAGTTGAATTTAATTTGGTTTTGCCCTAAATCTCTTATCTTTCGTTGAAATCCTTTTATTGGTACTAACTGCCATACGATTTGAATGAAGTGTGACGTTTAACGTTGTTGCGACGGTTCATTCCGAAATGCCTCTGGTCGGTGCAATGGATTTTGTAGCCTTTTTGCCAAACGAAGCAAAGCCACAAAATGCAATAAACATAGGCTGGACCCGAAACAGCATCCGATAAGAAAATGCCCGGTGGCTAAAACAATTTTCAACTACCACGTATTCCAACATATAAATTCATAAACACAATATTCGTAAATATCTTTCAAGCCAACCCAAGTAACACACGGTAACGCAAATTAAACCCAAATCATATTGATTTTCGTAACGCTCACATGACCTGCAACTCGTTTATATTCATACGTAAATCGAATGAAATTTTTCATTTTTTCAGGTATGAAAAATCTTATTCAATTCGTAGGAGAATGCAAACATGATTCATGCAAATATTTCAACCTAAATCATGTGCTTGTATGATCGCCTGTTTCCTGTTTTATTCCCCATACGAATCAGGTGAAATTCTAACATTTTTTGTGGAAATCTTCTCATTAATATTTGAAAAAGTGGATCTTGGATGTAAGTGTACCATTGTGTGGTACATTTTCTTCAATTTGCAAACTTTCTTAACCAAAAAATGTACAATGTACATCCTCGAAGTGTGATGTACACTTAACACTAAACACTCACATTACATTCCAGGTGTATCAGAGTGTATTAACAGATGCTATAGGGTTATGTTTATAAATTTTCCGAGTTGAGAGAGTGTATCAATGGATGTCTTTCGATTAATAATCCGCAGTTATTGCTACATTTTATAGCCATAAAATTACAGCTCTGATAACCCACGTACTTTGATTTTCTAAGATAAATTTATCACCGATTTTCTAGTTGAACTTAACTGAAATATCTTAAGGCTCAACACGCAATATCGTCGAATCAATCAAATGTCAAAATGGTTCAAAAAACTGAAAAAGCGCTGACTGCTTCGCACTTGAAAACCACATTCGAAAGGATAAAATCGGTGTGCTCATCATCATTCGAGAGCATTTACATTATTCATTGACTTTAGTTAGCTCTTTGCAAGCAGTACATAAAAGATAGATAGATGGAAACGAAAATGGAAAATATTCAGCATAGCTTGAAGCAACTGAGTGTTAAATTGGATCGTTTAAGTAAAGAAGAAATTCAACGAATAATCGAAAATATAGAAGGTGAATCGCGTAAAACCATTGAATTTAATTTTTCTTTAAATCTTGGTCAAGATAAGCAATGGAAATGTATCGAAAATTCGTTCAAAATCCCAGTGACGATATCGAAGGATAACATTGTTCAAATTCGGCTTTCGGAATCTAATTTTGGACGATCAATATTATCGAATGGCAAAAGGAAGAATACATGTGAACTAACCACGAGTGAGACGCAGCCAAGTATTAAAAAAAAAGGATAGATGAAAAAGAAATCGAAGAGACTAGCAGACAATCAGAACGCCTCGCGAAAGCCAAAACTGAATCTGTTACATCAAAAAAAATAGTTCAAATTCAATGTCTAAGTGTTCAAGAAATAGAACCATCAAAGAATTCGGAAAGCCCAAACCAATGCTATGAGTCTGAAATAAAATCTAGTGATGGGAGTAATTTTAGAAAAGATATCAGTAAACTAAGTGTTAATACTCAGAAGCGAAATGTTTGGAGTGATTGTAAAAAAACCGTGGATAGATCTAAGCTTGTAGATGGTGCAGTTGTATTCGCCAAACAAGCGGGCTATTCACCGTGGCCTGGACGAATTGTGTCTTTGACAAAAAGTCGATCTTCCGCAATTGTGGAATATTTAGGATATGGAAATCTTACTGGGTCTGTGAAATTTGATGAGTTGGTTCAACTAGATGATAAATCAAAAGATGCAATCGGAAAATTAGTACATTTTACGCTCAACGCGAAATGCATACGTGATTTCGAACGATTCGAAAAAGCGATCATAGAATTGAAAGCAGTAATGGGAGAAGATAAACGTTGTTCATCTTAAAGTATTACATACTATGTTTCAAAATTTTTATCTGTATTGGAATCGTTAATAGATAAAGAAAAGAAATTGAAAGAATTTCAATACTATAATGCATAATAAACGAAAATTGACTTGAATAAATATGTAACTTTTTGTTAAATATGTAAATCATCGGTGTTTTTTTTTCTTAAGTTACAGTTTTTTAGCCACTTACTGTTGGAGACGTTCAAGATGGATCACTTAAAATTTAATTAATTCTTTCGAATACTCTTCTGATGTATTTTTTTGTGTATATGTACAATGGGCATCTTTTTCTACACTTATCGCAACTCGAAACATTTAACATCTGTTACTACATTCGGATACACTTGAAATTGGAATGTATTTTGAGTTTTTAGTGTAAGGTGTATACATCGCACGTCGA
>GL501445.1:2303042-2315735 GCA_000149185.1 Mayetiola destructor
TTCGAACACCACGGAATATTCAAATAGAAAATGTGGCTAATGGGAAAATGTGGTATCAAGGAATAGAGTCAAACTTGCGAAGAATATTTCACAACTTGAGCGAAGGCCTAGAGATACATTTGAATTTCAACATTGACGGATTACCTCTTTTCAAAAGTTCAAGATATGAGTTCTGGCCAATTCTAGCCAATATACATGGTACTTAAAGTCTTTTATTAAAGTTTTTTTACTCGCATAAAATTGTTTAGGATGAGAACCTATCTGTTAGAATTTCCAGACATACAGCCATTTGTTGTGAATGTTTGGTGTGGCATGGGTAAACCTTCAAATGTGAATGATTTTTTGAGGCCTTTTGTACTGGAATTGAAATCACTTGCTAATGGGATCAATATAAATCTTCATCTCATAAAAGTTAAAACACGATGTTTTATTTGCGATACTCCTGCACGATCTTTTCTAAAAGGTAATTGATTTTAAAAAAATCAACTTTGATATTGGAGAGAAATTTCTTATTTAATAGCACACATTTGTAGGTATTGTATATTTCAACGCTCATTTTGGATGTCAAAAATGTACAACACGCGGTGTCTACTTTCAAAGTGTGAGAACCATGTCATATCCACAGATCAATTGCCCTAAGCGTACCGATGAGTCGTTCCGTAAAAGATTACAGCCTGAACACCACAAAATACGATCAATCATCGAAGAACTGAAGGAAATCGATATGGTTGCAGATTTTCCAACCTCTGATCCTTTACATTTGTTAGAATTAGGTATAATGAAAAAATGTCTTTTTCGCTGGAATTTTGGTACAAAAACATATCGAAGACGTTTCAATAAGAATGAGTTGGTGCACCTCAATCAGTTACTAGTACATGTCAATAAAGAAATGCCGAGCGAAATTCATCGATCTGTCCGTACATTTGACTCTCTGCACGATTGGAAGGGGACAGAGTTCAGAACATTTTTACTATACGTTGGTATTGTGGTTCTCAAAGACAATTTAATTGGTAACGAATACATACACTTTTTGAAACTCATGTGTGCAACAATCATGTGCTCAACCGATTTTTTCCGGATACACGTTCAGAGAAACGATGGGCTTGTTCAATGTTTACTTGAGGATTACGTAGAGAGTTATATTGATATTTACGGGGAAGAAAGTGTAAGCAGCAACGTTCATAATCTAATTCATATTGTTGATGATGTTAGACGATTTGGAAATTTGAACACGATCTCGGCATATCCATTCGAAAATTCATTACGTTTAATAAAGCTGAGACTCCGAAACTGTAATGCACCACTAGAACAAATATCTAGACGAATTTCCGAAATCAATTGCGCAATCGTGAATAGCGACAGTTCATATTCCTCTTTCTGTTTGACGCCAAAGCTGAAATTTTCAACGATGATCAATGACACGCCAATTTTCAAAACCATACAATTTCAGCAATTTTGTTTGTCATCACGTAAGTTCGGTGATAAATGGTTTTTAACAAAATGTGGAAAGGTCGTTGAATTCAGTCATGCTACTAATGATAATCATAGCACTTTAATACATGGAAACTACATCCTAGCTCTGGAAGATTTTTTCAAAGTACCCCTTTCATCCTCACGTTTATTTATTTTCACATCAAAAATGTTAACAGGGAATCAGATTACTTGTAAGCCCTATGATATCCGATGTAAAATGGTTTGTATAACATATCGAAATAATTACGTTTTTCTGCCACTCGTGCACACATGCCAATAAATTATATGTTATATTTATATCGTGAGTTATAAATGTTTTTTTATTTTAAATTGATTATTGCTTTCACAGATCAGAAGTTAGTCAAGTAATCTTTTGAATACGCCCCTTAAACAAATAGTTATCAATTAAATGACTCGTCAACTCTGCAATTCATTACCAATTTGATAAATATGTTAAGGAAATATGAAATTATGTTGACTCGGTAGCCTTGGGTGTTGTCAGTGTTTGAATGATGATTTCGGAGTTGCTTGGTATTTCTGCTGATTGGTTTTCGGGCTGTTCTGTTTGGTTAACCGGCTGTTCACTTGTTCTGTTTGGTTGATTGAGCGGTTGCTCCGTTTGGTTGAATGTGGTCGTTTCTTCTTTGTTTTGTTTAAGATATTTGCACATATTCGAACACTTGACTAAATTTATTTTGATGTCATCCTCGAATTGAGTCAATGTGTAGTTGCAATCAACTTTCATCATGGCATTAAAGAGAACAATTTGGATGTGCGAAAGGTCTTTGAAACGCATCCTATTACCAGTTTCACTCTTTCCAGTCCATGTATATTGGGCCAGCAATTCATTTGCTATTATAGATGTTAAAAATCCCCACAAAATCTGTTTTCGAGACTGGAACATATTCCGAACTATTGGCAAAATATGATATATCTGTAAAATTTAAGAATAAACATCAATATGACTTGCGAGACCGATGTAAACCTGTGCTCTTACGAAGAATTCCTTGAACGCCGGATCGCTTTGTAGTTCTGAGTTCAATTTCTCCAGACAGTCACGTTCAGCAATAGGTAATGAAAACTCTTTAGTTTTATTAAGCAATGGAATGTCTTCTTCTTTGACATCATGGATATCAAATTCAAGCGAAGAAGTGGATTTGATTCGACGAATCTCTTCTGTCATCATTATGTGCTGATCTAAAAGCATCTGTATTGTCGCATTCATAGCCGAAATTGTCGATATTATTTCACTTTCGGTCATTGCAGAATGTTCGCTTCGTTCCGAATTTCCATTTCCATGTAAACTTTGTGAAACGACTTCATCGAAAGATTGTGATCTTTGCCTCAATGAATCAGCTTCATCGAAAAATTTATCGTAACTGTGAGTACTTTCCCTTTTTCCAAATCGTTTCGTAGCTTTCCTCGATCTTTTACTTTCCTGACTTTCAATTCTAGAATCACTTTTGCGTTTATTCATGATGAATTTCGTTGATTTTCTGTTCCAAAATTCTAGAGAACACAACACCAAACACTAACAATAAAAAAATATCTGGCTCAAAGAAGTTTCACGGTTGCATACACTACGAAATTCGTAAGCATACTATTCGTCGCTAGTCTATTTACACTATTCGCCGATGTACGAATGTAAAGAATGTATGATGCAAGACATGTGCGTGGAAAAGTGTATGAAAGCAATTTTATTGAAAAATGTAACGAAGTGTTCCTGAGTTTGAGTAAAAAATTTACACGTTAGAGTGTTTGAAAGTGTTTATGATTTTAAGTGTAGAGAAAGGCTTTTATCAGCTTGTGAAAAGTTACTAGAATCTTCTCGATATTTTTTCAAAATTTACTATGTTCACTTGTGCACCTTCCAGAGTTGATTAACATAGTAAGAAAGCTATTGAATTCAAGGTGAATTGAAAAATTTCATTTTATTTGCACTCATTTATCAATTTCCTTTATCAGCGATCACACAATGATTTCTTCTTTCTTCTCGTCTTTTTTCTGCCCAAGCGTAAGCAGTCCGATAGCGTTCGGCGAATGCATACTCCGCCTTGTACTTTGTCTCCCACTCTTTTCCTTTTGATGTCAGTTTCATAACAAGATCTTTGATCTCTTTAATTTCGGCATTCAGTCTATTTATCTCATTCTTCGAAGTATTCAATTCGTTTTTCGACGTTTTCAATTCAGTTAAGACCACGATTAGTCTTTCCAATAGACATTTAACGGCTGAGTTTTCAGCAAATTTAAATTCGAGTTCATAGAATTTGGTTTTGCATTCAGATGTGTCTTTTAGAAGACGTGTTAAACTTGCTAGTTTGGCTTCCATTTCCGTTAGCTTCAATTCAATATCGACTTTGGCTGGATTCAGCTTATCTTTGGTTGTTTGTAGCCGTTGTATTTCGGCTTGGAGAGTTTCAAACTGTAACACTTTCTGATTCAATATCTGTAATTCGGCATTTGCCGAAGCCAATTGCTTCTCTCGCACCTCATCAATCGATTTCAAATTTTTTAGTTCAACGGCCAACTGTTCATTCTTTGATTGAGCGGCTTTCGATTCCTTCGATGCACTGGTTTCGATATTTATAACTTTTGCCTCTGTTTCGGTTAATTTAGATTGAATTTCGGTTTTGGCTGAATTCAGCTGATCGTTTGCTGTTTGCAGCCGCTGTATTTTGGCCTGGAGAGTTTCAATCTCTATCACTTTCTGATTCAATTTCTCTAATTCGGCATTTGCCGAAGCCAATTGCTTATCTCGCATCTCATCAATTGATTTCAAATTTTTCAGTTCAACGGCCAACTGTTCATTCTTTGATTGAGCGGCTTTCGATTCCTTCGACGCACTGGTTTCGATATCTATAACTTTTGCCTCTGTTTCGGTTAATTTCGATTGAATTTCGGTTGTGGCTGAATTCAGCTGATCGTTTGTTGTTTGCAGCCGCTGTATTTCGGCCTGGAGAGTTTCAAACTGGATAACTTTTTGGTTTAATTTCTGTAATTCGGTGTTTGCCAAAGCCAATTGATTCTCTCGCACCTCATCAATCGATTTCAAATTTTTTAGTTCAACGGCCAACTCTTCATTCTTTGATTGAGCTGCTTGTAATTCTTTGGATACACCAATTTCGAGCACCGCGACTTTATCTTTATCTGTTCCGGTTATTTCTGCCTGTGGTTTATTCTTTTCGCAATTCATTTCTTGTTTGTCTGCCTGCAGTCTTTTGATTTCAGCTTTGAATGAATTATTTTCGGCGCGAACTTCCTTCAATTCACTTCGAAGATCTGTGCAAAGGTCCAGCGCTTGAGCCAAGCTCTTTTGAGTTAAATTGGAACCTAGTAATTGTTTTTGTATGAATAAGCAGCCGAAATTTATTAAAATTGAAACTTTTACGCATAATTTACCTTCATCTGTAGCTGCGTTGGTTCTTTTTTGTTTAAATATTTTATTCGTATCAGCTGACGGCAATCTTTTTCGGTTCATTTTTGGTGGCTTTATTGGTGACGCAGCCGCTGTTTCATGGTCAATATCCTGGACTTCTTCTATTAAAACCTCTTCGATGAAATTTTCTTCTAATATTGAATTCGCTTCTTCAAACAGATACACTTCTTCACTTGGAATTTCTTCTGTTTCTGTAGAACAGAATTCATATATGAGTGCATTTGAGTCAAAGCTATGGTTTGTTGAGTTTACTATAAAAAGGAGATTGAACGATTTGATAACTTGGTCGAAATAGAATTATCCGTCAAAGCCAAATACTCACACGATTCTGGATGAAATTTTCTCTTGTGATTACCCAGAGAATTGTTGTTTGCAAACGGCTTTTTGCACACTAAACACACGACACTTTTTTTATTCTTTTTATTTGATTCAGTTTCCGATTCACCAGCTGAATGTTTTTTATTATTTTTGGAAGCCATTATTTGTTTCTTTTTACTCAATAAATGTATCAGAAATGTTTTCACGATATCGAGAAGTGAATAGTGTTTACTATTATTTGCCGGCACTGAAACTGTTTCGACAAATGTCAACAAATGTTTTGATAACCGAACAAACATGACATTTCAAATTTTGAATCATATGGATACTGTACACTCTACATTTTACATTCCCAATTAGTGTATATCCATACATTTTTCGGAATGTATGATGTACGATACATACACTCGAGATGAATGTATACACTTTAAGGCGAGTGTATTCAAAAAATGTATGGACGTAAGTGTATGGAGTGTATGAATTTGTGTACATTCAAGGATAATTCGAAATTCGAAATGTCATTTTGGTTCGGTTATCAAAACACTTGTTGACATCTGTCAAATGCAGTTTGCTGTTTGTTACATTAGTGATTATTCCTCGATATCGTAGAAGCTTATCTGAAACAATTATCGAGTAAAAAGAAACAAATAATGGCTTCCAAAAATAATAAAAAACATTCAGCTGGTGAATCGGAAAGTGAATCAAATAAAAAGAATAAAAAAAGTGTCGTGTGTTTAGTGTGCAAAAAGCCGTTTGCAAACAACAATTCTCTGGGTAACCACAAGAGGAAATTTCATCCAGAATTGTGTGAGTATTTGGCTTTGACGGATAATTCTATTTCGACCAAGTTATCAAATCGGAAAGTGAATCAAATAAAAAGAATAAAAAAAGTGTCGTGTGTTTAGTGTGCAAAAAGCCGTTTGCAAACAACAATTCTCTGGGTAACCACAAGAGGAAATTTCATCCAGAATTGTGTGAGTATTTGGCTTTGACGGATAATTCTATTTCGACCAAGTTATCAAATTTTTCACTCTCCTTTTATTTAGTAAACCCACCAGTCCATGGCTTTGACTCAAATCTATTCATAGAAACAGAAGAAATTCCAAGTGAAGAAATCTATTGGAAGAAGAAGTATTAATCGATGAGGTCCAGGATATTGAGAGAAATGGAGCAGCGGTCGCGTCATTAATAAAGCCACCAAAAATTAACCGGAAAAGATTGTCTTCAGCTGATACGAATAAAATATGTAAACAAAAAAGAACCAACGCAGCTTCAGACGAAGGTAAATTATGCGTAAAAGTTTCAATTTTAATAAATTTCGGCTGCTTATTCATACAAAACAATTACTAGGTTCCAATTTAACTCAAAAGAGCTTGGCTCAAGCGCTGGACTTTTGCACAGATCTTCGAAGTGAATTGAAGGAAGTTCGCGCCGATAACAGTTCATTCGAATGTGACATTCGAAAACTTCAATTGATTAACGATGAACTGAGAGTTAAAGTTAAAAGACTGCAGGCAGACAAACAAGAAATGAATTGCGAAAAGAATAAACCACAGGCAGAAATAACCGGAACAGATAAAGATAAAGTCGCGGTGCTCGAAATTGGTGTATCCAAAGAATTACAAGCAGCTCAATCAAAGAATGAAGAGTTGGCCGTTGAACTGAATAATTTGAAATCGATTGATAAGGTGCGAGAGAATCAATTGGCTTTGGCAAACACCGAATTACAGAAATTAAACCAAAAAGTTATCCAGTTTGAAACTCTCCAGGCCGAAATACAGCGGCTGCAAACAACAAACGATCAGCTGAGTTCAGCCAAAACCGAAATTCAATCGAAATTAACCGAAACAGAGGCAAAACTAACGGATATTGGGGTCGCTTCATCGGATTTGAGAACCGCACAATTGAAGATTGAACAATTAGCCAAAATATTGAAGGGCCATGAGTCTATAAATGAATGTTTGAACGGGGAATTGCTTATCGCTAACGCGGATATCCAACAGCTGAAACAAAAACTGGTTCAGTTCGATTCTATTCAGACCGAAATACAGCGATTCAAATCAGAAAACGATCAATTGAAATTGGCCCAAATTAAACTGAAATCAAAGATGTCCGAATCGGACGCTGAAATAAAAAGTTTGGAAGCCACTTCGTCTAAACTTAAGGTCATTCAAACAGAATCGAACCGATTAACTGCTCTATTGATTGAATACGAATCATTTGATGAGCGAATGAGAAAGAAAATGAACGTCGCGAATAGCGTTATTCGGAAAATGAGGCAGAATCTGGTGGATGTAGAATTACATCATGCCAAAATAGCTGAAAAACGAGTCGGTGAACTAAACTCAGCATTGGAACAGCTGAACAATAAAGAATCGCAACTAAAAACAGCCCGAAATGAAATAAGCCGGTTAGCTGCTGACCTAAACAGTTCAAAATTGCTTAACGAGGAGTATGAAATTGATTTGAAGGAAGCCCATTCTGAAGTTGAAGAGCTCAAAGAGAAGCTGCACGTCGCAAATAGTATAATTCAAAAAATGAAACAGAAGCTTATGGATGAACGAAACTCAGCATTGGAACAGCTGAATGTTCAAAAATCGCAACAGAAAACAGCCCAAGATGAAATTGTTCGTTTAGCTGCTGACCTCAATAATTCAAAAGTGCTGAACCAAAAGTATGAAATTGATTTAAAAGCAGCCCATTCTGAAGTTGAAGAGCTCAGACCAAAGTTAGCAGAGCTTCATTTTGCTCAAGCACAAATCAAGAAACTACAAGCTCAAGTTGAGTCATCCCAAGAGATCGTTGATCGATTTTGGAGATTAAAAAGGATTGCGCGAGAGCGAAAAGAAGCTCAACTTTTAGAAGCGGGAACTACGGTATTTGTTATTCTTCCTCATGTGATTTTATTGCAATTAAACGAGAGTTCATTTTTTCTGATTAGCTGCCAAATGCCGCAGTGAAACCGACTATATCTAGTGATTTAATTCTTGATTCTGATCCTTTGAATGAGAAAATTCTCTTGATGGTTGACCCGGGGCTGGTCGCTTGGTTAAAGGAACATCAACGCGACGGTATCAAATTCATGTGGGAAAACTGTTATGGCTCCATTGAAACATTAAAGTGTTCTAATGGTAGTGGTTGCATTTTAGCGCACTGCCCTGGGCTTGGTATGTCTGTATAAATGACAACGTTCAAATATCGTCTTATAACCCATTTTTGGTTTTTTAGGAAAAACTTTACAAGTCATCACGTTAATTTACACTCTTCTTACGAATACTGACATGACACAGGTCAAAACCGTATTGATTTTTTGCCCAAAGAACACTACACTAAATTGGATTAAAGAGTTTGCAAAATGGATTGCGAGGTGCAAGATCAAACAGAGAATCAATGTTTATAACTTCAGCGGGTGAGCAAAGATTTCAAGCTTTAATCGGCAATCATATTAATCATTATCAATTTATGCACACAGTAACGAGAAAATTGACAAAAAAGATACTGCAGTTCGGGAATGGCATCTGAATGGTGGTGTTGCCATTTGCGGATATGAGACATTTCTGAGCCTATTGGATAAAGGATCAATGTTAGCTGAACTGTGCGTGCCTGGTCCAGATCTCATTATTTGCGATGAAGGCCACCGATTGAAGGACCGACAATCGCAGACCAACATAGGATTGAGTAAAATCAGAACATGGCGTCGAATTGTTCTGACTGGAACACCCATTCAAAATAATTTAGAAGAATGTTAGTACAACATTTATTGTTTGATTCGTATTAATTGACAATATTTTATTACCTTTAGGTTTCGCAATGATTAAATTTATCAAACCCAACCTACAAGAAAGCCATGACATGTTCAAACAGTGCGTTTCTAAGTCAACTATGTCTGGACAGTATAAAGAATCAAAATATGACAGTGAGCACCAAGAATTAAATTGGCAGCTATCGAGTTTGAGCAAAAAGATCCACAATTGTATTCATCGGCGCGACGAATCTGTTCTGCGACAGTACCTCTTCGGAAAATTTGAATTTAGCCTTAGTGTAAAGTTAACGAATATTCAAGCTGACATGTACGAAGTAAGTTAGGCTACTAAAAGTATATTTATGCAATAATTACTAAGTCTCCTAAAATTTATTTTTCAGCATTACATTGAGAACCGGTCTGAACTACATGAGAGCAAGAAAGACAATGTTCTATCTCATTACAATAATACTTTATTGATTAGTGCTCATCCTGGAAGCTTCAATTTTAGAGCGTCATTTTCACATTCCAAAGAGAAAAAAAAAGCGGAATGGTGGGAAGACTTCGATCACCGTGGAGTAAATCAAGAAATCTTAAAAGAATATGATTTCACTCAATCAAATAAAATGGCACTTCTATGTGAGATACTAAAGATTTGCGCTAAGCTTAAGGAAAAAGTTCTGGTTTTTTCACAAAGCCTAACCACACTAACTGTTATTGAATATTTCATTGCGAAAATGAATGACGAAACCGGCGATTGGCAGAAAAACGTCAATTACTATCGAATGGATGGAGAAGATAAGTGTGTGGACCATCGCGAATTGATGTGTGAAAAATTCAACAACCCCGAAGAACAAGATATCAGGTAATGCATCAGATTTCGGTGCCAGTCATATTCCTTCAAGTTTTAAAATGTGTGATGGCCTCACGAATTTGTTATCTCTCATTTTAGGTTTTTCTTGATCTCAACAAAAGCTGGCGGTATAGGAATAAATTTGACCGGCGCAAGCCGAGTTATAATTTTTGATCCTTGCTGGAATCCAACACACGACGTTAGTAAAATCTTATCGTTCAACAGATTCAAATTTGTTAGCTTCAAAAGTAATTTTTCATTTCTTTCTCAGGTCCAGTGTATTTACCGGGCATACAGACTTGGACAAAAAAAACCTGTATTCGTCTACAGATTGATCGCAGTCGGTACGTTTGAGGAAAAAGTGCACAAACGGCAAATCATGAAAGGCGCAATGACAGCATGCCTGATGGACGGGCAGCGTATCGACCGTCTTTTCAGCCAACATGAAATACAAGATCTCTTTGATATTTCGAACATTCGACCAGAGAGAGCTGAATGTGAAAAAGATCCAGAAAAGGATGCTGTTTTGGCAGAATTGATAAGGAATTCTTCGATGATCCTTAGCTGGAATGAAATAGCAAATTGACAAATGTTCGAGACAGGAACAATAGTTTTAAGTAGTCATAACACAAGATGACATATGTGAAAATTCTTGACAAAATGAGATATTGATTGTAAAGGATGGGTGTATAGTATATAAATACTACACACTTAAGTGTACAAACCAGTTTTAAATTTTGACATTTCTAATTTGACGTGAATACAGTGAATATTGAGAAGAAGCGTTGAAGCCAATAAATAAATATGGATCACCATTGATTTTTTCATTCCTATCAACATTTGATCTTCATTAATTTCGTACAACTAATATCAAGCTGCTATCTTTGTTTCGTTATCAATTTGAGATTAAAAAATGCTATTCCTTCTTCGTAGCAGAAAAATTTCTTTATTATAATACGTGGATTCCATATTTGGTGTCATATAAAACATTTTTAGAATATCACACGTTTGAAATTTCATCCTCAAAGTTATCGTTTAGCTCTTCTCGGTTCAAAATACACACTTTCCTTTTTTTTGCTCCTGGACCATGTGTATAAGCATATTTCAAAACATGATTCACCATTGCGTATTTGAAATCGTCAAAACAGTATCTTTCATTTGTAACTTTCATTACATCGATTAAAATTCGATGAAATTTTTTAAGATCTTTGAATGCGATTTTTTTGTCAGTCTTACTTTTTCCAGTCCATGTTACATTTGACAAACATTCGGAAGAAACTAAAGCGAGAGTCAATTTTTTCACTGCAGCTACTTCATCTCTTTGTTTTTTAGATCCAAATATGACTTTCAAATGAGTAAACTGTTAGTAGAAAAAGTTGGGTAAATATTTAATTCGGCGGAGTACAAAGAATTGTCCAAACATACCGCCTTGCTGTATATCACAGGATTGTCTAACATTTGGTCAAACTTAGCTATGTCCTCTCTTTGATTCATCGGTATTAATATCGTGTCTTCTTTCAAAGTAAATGCAATTATATGTGAAAATTCTCCACTGCGCTGTTCCACTGACTGAGCATAATTTCTTTTCATGCCTGCTGTCGGAATGCCTGGTTTTTCTCTCAACAAATTCAACTCTTGCTGTAGTCTCAGTGTTGATCTTGACAATTCAGACAAAAGGTTCTTTGTTTTTAAGAGTGCACCTTCCAAGTTTTTTCCAAATTTGCGGTCGACACATTTGAAATTGTTATTCAGCTCTTGTGGCGGTTTTCTGCCGACTTTTTCTGAATGCTGTTTGTCAGTGAAATCCTCTACATCGGTGAACGATGATTCATCCTCACTATTTTGAGGTATGAAATCAACATCAGAGTCATCACCACTTGTAAAATCACCATCATCTTCGGATGTTTGTTCATACGAAACTTGCGATGCTTTACGAGATCTCGAGACTCTCGGTACAATCCTTTTTGAGCTCGGCTTAGATTCTGATTGCAAAATTCTTAGCAATAAATCTTTGCACTCAATACTATCAAGATTTATGAGCGATGGAGTATTCTTAGATCCACTTGGAGCAGTAAGTGACATTATGCTCTTATAATTTGTTGAACAATATAATTTTTAAGGAAAACACTTTATTTGGAATGAAAATAAGACTATATAAAGTATAAAGTTTTTCTGAAACAGTGAAGTAGCCCAAATCGATCAGAATGAAGAAATGTCATTGTACATATAACAAAAAGATATTTAAGGAGCGCCATCTGTGTGATGAATAAAGTGGACACATGTACTTTTATTGATACATTTTACAATTTGTACACTTTCAAAATGTAGAGCACACAAATGTATGCATTCGCATTGTACACTGCAGTGTATACACATCCAAAACTACATTCTGAGTGTATTTGAAATGTGGCAATAAGTGTCGAGTGTTCAGTGGATGGAGAATGTATATATTTCATTGTTCTACATTCTGAACGTGTCCAGGTTGATGTTTGTCGTTCCTACATATTGTTAGGATATTTTATATTCGTATCTCTGAACGGAAAGGTTCAGTCCGAACTGTGAATGTCCACATGGATCAGGGTGAGAATGTACATAGATTAGTTGAAAAGTTTATATAATCTATGCGCTTTCTTACTCCTGAATTGAATAGATTTTTTCAGCCCTGATTTGAAGGAAATATTCATTCAATTCATGTGAAAACTAACACCTGAATTAAGTAAAAACTTTCAAATTCTAATCATGGGAAATAAGTCGCCCTCGGCCTCGAATCATCTTCACATTAATTCGTGGAGAAAGAGACTCCACATGGGAAAGGCATAAAACCTCAAATGATTCTCACGAAATTGTCAGGCATGAGAATGGCTACCTGGG
>GL501445.1:2315785-2326084 GCA_000149185.1 Mayetiola destructor
AAAGCCGAATACAGAAAATTTTTTAAAATCGAAGGACATATGGACAATGATAAACATCCATTTTCGATGAAATAATTCATTCTGTCTGTGGAATTCTTTGCGATCGTTCCAAAACATCAACTTATAATCAACATCGATCACATGTGCTATTTGCGCATATTCAATATTGAACCATTCAACGGTCAAGAGTTATGCATTGCATTCCATAAACTATAATTGGTCGTTATGGTTTCAAGTTATGGTGCAATATGTTCAATATTACAAACGGTTTCCCTCTCTTTCTCTCTATAATAACATTCTCAAAACTAAAGACTCTTTTTCTGATGAAATTTATCGCTTCTGCCAATTTTTACCAAATGCAACAGAATCCATTGTGCACATAATAATAACAATCAAAAGCTGAAAAGAAAAGACGAAAATGCCTGAATGAAGGAATAATTTGCAACAGAATCGAAGATTACGAAAGCAGAAAAAAATGTATCGAACATGCATCTGATTCATCGACGATCGCGTATGATATAAATAATAAAGTGAGCTCAAACGGGCTTGAGCATATTGAATATTTGATGGCATGCGAATTGTGAATATGCTGTTTTGGCTCTTCTTTTGCCGTTTTTGATTACTTTTGTCGTTGTTGCTGTTGCTGTTGCCGTTCCTGTTATTTTGACATTGTTTTTTTTTTATTTAGTTTCGTAGGTTTTTGTTAGTTTTTTGTGTGAGCCCGTATTTTTCTGTAATGACCTCATCCGATCCACATTATAATTTGTTTCCTCCGTACAACGTGAATTTGGAAATTGTCTGCATTTTATTTCTTTCCGTTTTATATTTGGTGAATATCGTTCGGTTATGCGTATTTATTGTGAAAATTTCTCAATTTTATTGGCTTTTGAAATGGAATTATTGCTTTTGCATCAGGTTTGCTAAGAGAACAATGAATAATGTACATGAGACATCCATCCATTGGTATTCTGGTCTGTTGTTTTTATATTTCCATTTGCCTTAATTTTTATCCGATATCCGATTGTCGATGTCCATACGTCCTTTATTTTCTGGCCATAACACTCTATTTCTCGTTCAGTTTCAAACTAAATAAGCATAAAATGATGTTTGATGTTGGCTGTTGGTGTTTGTATGAGTTGCGGATGGCGTTTCCCGTATGTGATATTATTGTGTTATTATTTTCTGTTGTTGAATTCAATCGAATTGAAGTGAAGTGCAATAGCGGCAGCCAGATCACATTCGAATCGAACCTAAAAGAAATGAAAATGAATAAAATAAAATATAAAATAAACGTAAAAAGCAACAACAACAATAACAACGTATCAATATACACAACACGCCAAATGTGAATGGGCATTACATACTTTATTGTAGCAGGTGTTTCCTTCAAATCATGCATTTATTAAATTCTTTATTCTGTATTCGCCTCATGTTGGATGTTCTTCTGTACGCTGTTCATTCTGTTGTTCCACTATTCACTCTATATCGATATATCTCATTGTTAAAGTTGTTGCCGTTTGTTCGACATTCATTTTTCCCCATTTGTGATAGGCACACACACACAAACACCGTACACTGTACACACAGCACAAATAAAAAACATTCAATTCTTGTTCAAAATTGAACGTTTCCGAGCCGACTTTTGACGCATTCGTTGTTTGACCACTTTCCAAACGAAACGGATGATAACGAAACGAATTGAAATGAAGATGAATAAAAGAACGACGACGTCGAAAAATAACAACAACACAAACTCAAACTACTTCAGGAATCATACAGATGCGCGATCAATATTAAATGAATTGAACAGATAAAAAAACAATTCAAGCGGAAAGAGAAGTGAATCCAAAAAAAAAACCAAACACCGAGAACCACAAGAGAACATACGGAATGAATACTTAAGAATGAAATGCCAGAGAATGTTATGTATTTCGTATTCTGTATATCGCTGATACTCTCTATTTGCTGCATCAAAATTTATGTTGGAATATTGAATATTGAATTGAACGAATAAATAAAAAAATCACTATGTAATATTGTGCGACATCACCAGACTCAGCCACTAGCCACTGAGATTGTATTTCAGAAATTCAGAATGGGATATTCGCTCATTGGTATCATTAATAAAAATTCGCATCCATCGATTGTCCACCAGGCAATTTTTTTTCGTTCTCTTTTTATACTTCTTATCCGTACAAAAACGACTGCAGGCTAGCGCAGCCAACAATACCGTACTCACACACTTATAGCATGCGAAGATATCATTTGAAATTCAATTCAATAATAAAATGTTCAACGGCAACAAGAAGCACATTTTATGGCATATATCTCGCGAATGATAGTGTGTATATTAGAACATTCTCTGGACTTTGCAGAGCACACCACAAACCGAAATCCAATCCTATGCCCAAAGCCCAACGAACGAATGCAGATTGCAAACCGTCAACATATTGAATTATTATGCATCGATGCGTTTGGTGTTTTTTCCCTGTTTTCACTGTTGCTCTCCCACTTCCTCTTTGGCATTCAGATTCAGCAACCGTTTTCACGATTCATACATATATGAATCAGTTGTAAGCATTTTAATTTACGCAAACCAGTTACGCACAAATACGATGCAGTAACAAAAACAGAAAAATGAATGAAAATGTTAAGATTCACGAAAAAAAACTAACAACAACAACAACAACGCAAAATGCAGTGTTATTCTCCAGCATATGTACATTCAAAGGATATTGTTCGCTAATTTAAGCAATTTACAAGAATTTACATTTTCTTGTTTTTATTTCGATGGCCACGATTTTTCTTATTCTGCTTTTTTCTTCTTGTTTGGCCGTTTTCACATCATCCATTTGTGGTTGGTTGTTTTTGTTGTTTGTGAATCGCACATTTAATGATCGCACCTAAGATGGTAAATCTTAATTATCTTTCTCGCATGCTCAATATATAAATATTTAATTGAGTAAATGCTCATCGCACACGCAAACAAATTCATCAAATGCTTGCTAATGTTTGAGATCCAATTCCAGATTTCGAATCAGAATTAAGAATCAAGAGAATCTGATTTTTCTGGTTGATTTTTATTGATCCATTAAATCGCTTTAACGACAAAATCACATTTGATATGCGTCGAATTGTCGTTTCGAATCCTCATCCAAATAATGAGGCTTCACCTTTTCTTTTTTGGTGATGGTTTGTAGTCCATCATTATTATTTGTATCATGAACCAACCAATGATTTTTATTATTTGTTTTGATTGCATTTTCCAACAACCAGCAGCTGCTTTCTTATCATATTTTATGAATGGCTTTGATAGCTTCAGTGAAATACATCTTTCCGGTTACTCCTACTCTTCGTCTCAACCGATTAAATTGAAATGATGTATTGAAGAAAATGAATGCGGACAATTTTTTATTTTAATACAAAACAAGGCGTTCGATAATAATAATAATACAATTCATGCAACCAGTTGAATGACGATGCTGATGTTAAGTAAGTAGTCGTTAAGCATTCCAAGATGTCATTTATCTTGGCGACATTCATTCGTACCATCATTCATTCTATTCTCGTTGGTCAGAATCCCCAACGACCGATCGAACGAGATTGAGAATATTGAATCAAAATGAATGATTGTTGCCTACAAAAATTCGCTATTTTGATGGATTTATGTGGTTTTTTTTAGATATGCATTGAAATAGCTGGTCGCTGGCTTTTATTTCACCCATTGGAATTATTGATTTTCAACCGTTGTCGCCTTAATTGAATAGTCAAATGACAGTTTCGAGTGAATGATCTGAATGCATGAATGTGTGGAGAATTACTGTTAATTAATTTAGAATCGTAATGTCTGCGTTTGCTATGATCAATTTGACGGGCATTATCGATTATCGTGTGTAAGCCGAACGCTCAAATGAACGAGAAAAAAGAGCCCACTTTAAAACAAATCAAATACAAAAGTAAGCAGAACAAAAATATAAATCATTTACTCGCTTCACGTGTATTGAATTGACACTCGAAGACTGAACGTCCAGTGTCCAGTCTTATCGGTGGATTTGAATCAACGTTCTCAATATATCTGGAATTCTATTTTAATAATAATAATGTATGGATCATATAACGAAATGTAAACAACCGCTGAGATCACTCAACAATCGAACCAACTCCAATGAGAATATTTTTTTCATACATTTATTCAAAGAACAGAGACATAAGAATTTATCAATTCCACGATAAAAAAAACCTCGATCTGTCAAAATATTGACAATTTCATTATTATTATTATTGTTATTTTTACTCCTGACCGTGGTTTCGTATACGAATGAATGGGTTGATCGATTTCGATCGATAACCACACTACACGATCCAATCAGAATGGATATATAATAATTCATTTTTTTTTTTCAATATATTTTTTGATTTCGATTTAAATAAAAGCAAACGCTCACACACACACACACACACACACACACACACACACACACACACACCTATTTGATACGACCATATACGCACTCAATCTAAAAATGAATCTGGTTGGAATATGAATTAAGAATGGAAGAGATCCAAGGAGTATTACAGCTTACAACTCTTTATACTTTTCGAAAAACTTTGAATCATTAATTATGAATAAATCTTATGATTGTTTCACTTGCCTCATTCTGATCACACGATTTTCAATTGGTACATACGTTGAACATTGAACATACAAGAATAGTTGTGATTATTCATCCTCTGTTTTTTATTTAACATTCGATATAATTATTATGTTTGTGATTCGTTGTTTTTGTTGGATCCATAAATTTTTCTGACACGCTGTTCTCATAACGATACTCCATAAGAATTAATATTTGTCTTTTCATCTTTGATACGATACGCGATTATCCAATCGGACGAGAAGCAAGCGCATAAGCCATACTATACGAAACTATACATACATTCATAACGAAACAAAACATACAAAGAAAAAACGATATGAAATTTGTTACCAATTAAAAATTCGAGAAAATTGATGGATGCTTGTTCATTTTTCTCCATTCATTGTTGAAGATTGACTGTTGTGGGTCCTGCGATAAGTAGCCGTTTGGGAACATTATGAGGTAGCACGTTAAATGTGTGTATATATTTTGTGTTCATTAGCTTCATTCTCGAAGAAAACTATCAAAATACAAACGAAATCGAAAGAAAAAAAATGAAACGGTTGAGAATTTTTTTTGAAAAATTACAATGACACACACGAATCCATTTAGGAGATGGAGAAAAAGGTTCGACTGTTGGAGGTAATAAAATCATAAAATGAAAAATCTTCTACTTCATGATCGTTCTGTCTATGAATAATTACCGGTTTTTTATGTTATTTTTTTTTTTATCAATTTTCAATTTGATTCACAGTCAGGTTGGGTGACATAAGAATGACTTTTCTCTTTTGTTCGGTCATTTGATTTCGTTTTTTATCTTAATCTCCATCGGTGTGACTCAATTTTTTCCTTCTCTAAGATTCTTTTTCTTTATTTTCAGTTCTTTTAATCTTGCAACGGCATACGGTCGGCCTGGCAAGCTTTGATGCAGTAGCATTCTGTTATTCATAAATTTGTTTGATTTTATTATTATAAATTTGAGAATGGGAGGGAAAAAAAGAGTTTTTCGTATTTGTTAAATGGGCTATATTGCTACCTAATTAAATTAGTTATTTGAAAAATTAACAAAAACATACAACAAATCAATTGATGAATGAAAACTATAATCATCCATCGGACTGGTTTTACAAAAATAGAGAATATGGTCGTGCACATTTAAACGATATAAATCAAATTTAAATTAAATGAAACGAAATGCGTTCGCATTGTGCCCGATGAAAAACGAGCTCAAATTAGCATTTTTAATGTTTGTCTGATGGCTTAACAGGTGACGATGGTTCAGTTCCAATCATTTGCATGATACAACAAAACACGAAAAATTGTTTTTTATATTTGATCCGTAACGTAATGGAAAAAAACGGATGTTCAAAGATGTGTCATAGATTTGCACATAAAAGCACGAATTTTTCAACAAAAACCGTTGTATTTTTCGAATGCAAAGTAACCAAAATACGAATTCCGTTCAAAATATACAGGAAGACGATGAGACACAGAAAAATAATAAAAAAATAAACAAACGCATCTGATACAAAAGAAGCGGAGTCAAGAGAAGAGAAAAGGCCTAGTTAAATTCACATAATATTCTTTTTTATGAAATACTAAGCTATTCGACACGTGTTCCATTTCAAGTGTTTTATAAAACTATAGTTTTTGAAAGCTGTTGAAATTGTATTATTCATTCGTCGTTCTAAATATGTCTAATTTGTAGTTACTTCGGCATGGTGTAATTTTCCATATATAAAATAATCATAAAATTCTATTTTATACGTTTTTATATCTTGTTGTTCGGTTTGGAATCTATTTTTGAAATTGAGGATATTGAACGTATGTTATTCGAAGGGCCATGTAAGTGATGACCGTTAAATGTAAATTATTATTTGCCTGTGATGTGAACCGCCTGACGTATGGTTTTTGAAATTTTTGGCGCGAATATGAATTGTTTACAGGATTAGGAGGGGAAAAACCAATGAAATAGTTTTCGAGTGTCGACAGTTGGTAATCGCATGCTCGCCTCATTTAAAATTCACAACTGCTTTGATCGGTTTCGTTAATAAAATTCTGAAATTTCGAATTTTTGATATCAAATAAATATCTTAATTTGTTGATAGTTCGGTATTCGGTAGTCCATTATGATTTTCGTATTTCTACGTGCGTTATTTAATGGAATTTCATCATAACAATAAATTAATTCAATCAAAATCAAATGATTATTGCCATCACTGAAATAAAATTTCGATTTTGTTTTCCAAAAAAAAAAATCCCATAAACGCTTCGTAAAAATCAAGTCATTGAAAATGTTCTCTCATCCGCACAGCATTTAATATTACAATAAAAACTATCTCCAAACGAGAATTATATTATTATGGTTCGATATGGAGTATGGGAGTCCCATAAACGCTTCGTAAAAATCAAGTCATTGAAAATGTTCTCTCATCCGCACAGCATTTAATATTACAATAAAAACTATCTCCAAACGAGAATTATATTATTATGGTTCGATATGGAGTATGGGAGTATGGTGAGTGGCTTGACCACATCGATCCGCTTCATTGCTTAAAATAGTTCGTTAAAGTCACTGATTGCCGTTCACTGTGAATTGAATAAATATTTATTCCATTTTCTGTGAACTTCAGTTTATTGTCTGAATGCTTGATTTTCAAACATCAGTTTATAGTCTTTCCAATTTTGAATGCGATATGCCGATGCCATTCATACGTTCTGCATATAGGCTACTCTGGTCGGCTGGGCATCCGTATATTTATCGCCTCCGCACTAAAATTTGCATTAACTGATAAAAGTTAACTTTTTTTTTGGTTCAATTTTTAATTTGATTCCGTTTTGGTTTGTGTATTGTGTGTTCGTTTGTGTATAAGTTGCATTTCCATTCGATCCTTTTTAAGTTTGGTTTTGTTTTCTTAATTTCAATAAAATCGGGCTTTTTTCGCCCATTTAATGTTATCGGTTTTGTATATGCTCGTTTCTTCCCATGCATAGAGAATAAATCGATTTTTTTTTACTTTTCGAAATGGTTTGGCGGCATCGTTTTTATGTTCTTGGCCGATATCGTATCGCTTGGATTTTGTCATTTTTATTCACTCATCGGCATCGAACACAAATAAAACGAAAGAAAGAAAAAGAAGAAGAAAAAAACAAAATAAAAATCATTGAAATCAATTCATAACATCCGAACGCCGAATGAATGAAACAAATGAAACGAATATGGATGGGGAACAAAAGCAAAAACACCAACAACAACGAAATTAAAAATAAATAAAACTAAAAAGTCCAAATTGTGTGGTGGACGATTTGAAAAATTCAGAAAAGGGAGAGAAAAAAAAACACAAATCACAAAATTGATCGCATTGAAAATTGTCAGTAGCTGTAATAAGAGAGTGTAAAAAGGCGCAAAAGGAACCGGACCAAATAAAATCAAATCCATATAACCGCATTTTAAATGCCACTACTGGATATTGATATTGAATATATGTTTACGGCACGATATCACATATTCATTGAACAATGAAATGCATTTGGTCACGAAAACCACATCGCATGTGATTTGATAATTTTGATTGCATTCAGACATATTCAGATGATTGCAGGCATCATGTCTAATAAGCTTCGCAAAAACAGAAAGGATAAGAGAAAAAAAATCATTTCTGATATCCGATTTAGCAATGCCGGCCAAAGAATGGAGGAAAAAAAAAATTATGACAAATATGATAATAATGAACGAAATTTGTGGCGCTGAAAGAACCTGTTGACCATAAAAATCAAAACTAAATGTCCGGCAAAAATTGATATTGGCTTCAATGAATTGCCATAATTTTCATAAAATCACATCGTCTCTTGTGTCCGAACGCTTCGCACTGTTTTACGGCAATCAATTCTGTGTGTGTTTTTTTCGTGCTTTTGATTCTCACACACCAAAACACAATATGTATTAATTCTCCGGCTGATTTTATGGCGTCCACTAAATAAAATAATGACTTTCATACTGAACACTGAAATGTATTACTGCGCTTAAAACGGATTACAAACGGCAAAGAATTAAATGTGACCGAGGCACAAAAACGAAAAAGAGATGAAACCAAAATGAAACGAAAAGAAAAGAAATCTTTGTGGTGCAGATACGTATAAGAAGACAAGGCGACAACCAGCAAACCAGGCAAACTAAAAAGAATCCAAGGAATAAAGAGACAACACAAAGACAGAACAACTCTAAAGCTTTAAAAGATAAACACACTGATTTACTTTTAACAACTCAATTTGAAGCAAACGACAAATGGAAATGAAAATAAAATTTAAAACAAATGCACACATACACACACAAAGATGCAACAGAAGAAACATACATTCAGAAGGATTCAATATTCAATATATTCGGATCCAATTCAGGAATGAAATCGCAAATGAAAAATATACAAGATGACGATATGCGCGCAAAATAATAAATCGAAATCGGTTTTTTTCTAAGCTCTTTTAATGTGTTTTATTTAATGTTTGTTTGCAGTTTACAGGCCCCAAACAGTAAATGCATTGTGCATCGTCAGGAATCAGAGGATGTATCGATATCTTGGGCACAGCCAATACTTAATTTGCATAGAACAAGCCGTTTATTTGAAATTCATTAAGTCTTAATTGTTGTTGTTTTTTTTTGCGTTCTTGGGCTGCTGGATATAGCATCTGTAACTGGCTCGATTGGTTGCCAATATATTTCGATACAATGTATAATCAAACATTGAACATCGAACATTACACCCGTGTGTGTGTGTGTGTGTATGCACAATATCATTATTTTGCTATATGTAAGTACGAACTTACGAACTCCGGACGACTGCAATAATTTCGAAAAGTCACAAAACACAGGAGCAGCAGAAGTTGACAAAACAAAAAAGAAAAAAAAACAAATCGAACCCTCATGTATCAAAACAGATGTACTGATGTATTCATTTGCACGTCGCAATGTCCACAATGGCATAGGCAAAAACGTTCGTTTGCATAGATAACAATTTATAGAGCCATGAACGATGGACATGAGCAACGAACATAAAACAAAGTAAAAGGTTAGTAATAGAGAGATCTTTTATTCTTCGTTTTTATTCCCGCTTTGACTTCTTGCGTTGTGCATTCTTTGCGCCACACTGAACCCAAATAAACAAGAAGTAAATTACTTTATTTTGCAACCTTTATCAACTTTGCTCAACGTGCTCAACTCTCTCTCAATGGAAGTGGAAAATGTTCAAATTCCAAAATAAAGGCAATATTGGTTTACAATGCTAAACGCTATGTACGATTTGGGCTGTTTTCCATGGTTGTTGTGTTATTTGCTACTGCTTTTGCTCCTCTAAATATAGTAGATGCGCATTCGGATAAAATATCTTGCGATCATTTATTCATTTTATTTTGAATACGTCGTGTTTTGTTTGGCCCGAATTCGAATATATTTTTGTATTTTGTGTGTTTTGTGGTCGTGTGATTTCGTGTGTTGTTGCTCTCATTTATAGAGTGAGATTACATTTTTGTGCATAATTTATCTTTTTCGTCTTTTTTTCGCTTCGTTTTGTCGAATAACATCCAACCATAGCATCGATAAGCGCCAATAAACTTTCGTTCTTTTGTTTAGCCATCTCGTAATTTTCACGTTATTTGCCACGAGTTTGAA
>GL501445.1:2347261-2363753 GCA_000149185.1 Mayetiola destructor
TGCATTCCATGCTCAAGTGATGGACAAGTGAATATCGAAAAAAAATGAATAATGACCGAAGCGTGTGTATAGTGGGCACTGTATACAACACGTAAATCAAACACAACAAAAACATAAACCACAAATTGAATACAATGAATGTAATTTACTTGGAAGAATTGGTGATGTTATGCTTGGTTTACCAATCAAATGGCTGGAACACTTCATCTCATTATTTTTATTCAGAAACGGAGCATGAAAATCGGGCAGCTTGCTCAATCATCTGCAAGCATTCAATCGATTCTTATTCTTCTTTTTTTTTGTTCATTGTCCAAATGGAAAAGAAAACACGAATTCAAATCCAGCTTGGTTTGTCCAAGCCTTTTGTGGTTTTTTCCTCCATCCAAAAAAATCAAATGAAATCAAACAAATTGAATTTGTTTCATTTTCTTTACAAACACTTGATGTTCTAATAAATTAAAAGTTCTTGGTTTTTCGTTTTTTTCATAAGACGACACATTGTTGAAGGGAATCAATTTGTGGTGTCATTAGGGCCAGACCAACTCATTACAGAACTTGATTTTTTTTAGTTCTTCACAAAATTGGAGGTAAATTAAAAGTTTCATATTTCACCTGAGCGTGAAGAACAGACGAACGATGCACTTTACTGTTTGCTGGTGTATGTTTGATGGGTTTCAATTATTATAAATGGGGGAGTTACTGTTGCGTGTAATATACCGTATTCATTCAAAATTGGTATGTGCATTGTGTGTAAGCTTGTTTATATGCTCAAATAGGGTTTATTTAACGGTCATTTGATCAAATTTTCCATAAACTTTGTAATGTGATATGTATCGGTTCATGTTTACTAAACATTGGTATGAACATTAAGCGCCACTCTGTTATTTATGATGAACACTTTCACGCATCCGTGATCATGCACGCGATATTTATATCCATATTGTACTTTCAATTCAAGGGGCAAATCGACATAATTCACATTATTGCATTGGCCGAGTGTTAGACTGGAACCAAAAGGGCTTCGCCAGATTGTTTGATCGTTATCGTTACGAATGACATCTCATTCAAGTACTAATCGTTCGAGGAATTGTAAGTAATTTGTCAGAATATTAGTAAAGATTAGAAAATGGTGACCCGGAAATGGTTCTAGCTGGAAGCGTGTTTTCAATTGGATGTTCAATATTCACATACCATAATCATCATAATTGGACGTTATTGTTGAAAATGTAGCCACGGTTTTCAGATCTCTCATTCAGATCATTTCCTCATCAAATTTCAAACGATCATTTTTGAGCTTCAAGTTAATCATATCGATATTTCTTTGTCGTCTGCCACAAAGATTTCATTCAACAACTGAAAAATAACTTAATTCCATCATAATAACGGCCAACGAACGATCGCGGAAAAAGAAGAAGAAGGCAGCCAGAATTGTGACGACTAAATATTGAGTATGACAAATAATTGGGTTCTATTGCTCAATCGGCGGTCAGTTTGTCTTTAATATTTTATTCATTATTCACCGAAAAGGAAACAACAGATTATGTCAAATTGATGGATGTTCGCATCACATACGTGCGGCCATACACTAAACAACATTGAATTATTCAAAGAATGTTATGAACGGTGAACAGAAGCTTTAGATAGCTCCACTGGCAATTCCAATCGAATTAATATTGAAGTGAAGACTTAAAGGTACAAAAAAAAGAAAGAAGAAGAAGACACAACAGAGAATTATGAAGAAAAAACAATAACAACACGATATTTCAAACAAGTGCTGTACAGCATGTTAGCCACCATTATTTGTAACTGTGAAACGATTGACTATTGTAATTTATCTCGAGTAGATTTCGATTCGAATGGTTATGAAGTCATTAACTCTTTAAAAACTATGAATTGAACAATTCTACTTTTCATTCCATTTCTTTATATCGATTTGTTTTTGTTTTTGGTGTTTCTTTTTTTTCATTTTTTCAACATTTTTTTTTCGCCGCTCTATCCGGTCACTGTCCAATAGCAACAGTTGCTGCTAAGTTCCACAATGAAATCGGTCAAAAGGTGTGTTTTTCCCTTTTCTGCTTCTCTGCGTCGCGTTGGCTTCAACTGCTTGATTTGTTTGCTCCATTGTTTTGGGTAGAAAACTTTCATAGAATGATATGTGGCGGGAGATATAAATTTTTATTCAGTTCTGTGACAAGCAATCATTCATTTTCATTCTTTTGGTCTGAATTTGACAAGACAGAAAGTCTTAAGACCCGTGAAAAGAGACAATGTATCAAGGTATCAAGCAGGCGCGCGCAAAATATATTTAAAATTAAAATAAAAATAAAAATTGGAACGATGGAGAAGAATCAAGAGAAGGTACGAAAACCAGTTACACATCAGATATATGTACAAATGTTCACAAAAAAAAGCAGAAAGAAAGAAAGAAAGAAAGAAACCGATCTGTTGATCGTAACCAGCTTTTCATTCGATCAACAATTCTGCAATCATACGCTACGTTCTTACTGTATCAGTATGGATATCAATTTATCAATGAAACGTAAGAATAAATTACATTTCGTTTGCTGAACACACGGCCCGCGATGAAATGTGAATGCAAAAAGAGAGCAAGGGAAAGGAGAGAAGAAAAAAAAATACACTGCAAACAGCGATTGCTGTTTGAAAAATTCGAAATACACACCAAACGGAAAAGAAAGCCATAACCGCGCATAAAAAATGCTTCGATAATAATATTAAATAAAATTGCAATAAATGCTCAAGAAAGTACGCGCGCATGTCCATTATATTATGGTGCAATCGCCGTCGAATCAACTAAATGGAAACGAAAGATAAGAAAAATCAAACCAATGAATTTATGAATCGAATCAAAGAATTATTGCTATAGCTGGAGCTGCCTGCATTACTTTATGTTCTCGGCATATAAAAATGGGATGATGCGAATTGTGGCGTCAAGAGTTCAGTGTCTATCATTGTTTAAGGTTCATTTCCTTTTGTAGGCTTTCAAACGCCTCACACGTTAAATCGTTGATGTTCAATCTTCAATGTTCAATATTGCATTCAATGCTATAGCATTGAGCATTGAGCATCGATCACTGAGCACTGAGCACGTATTGATGATGATGATATAAAGATGTTTCGATGCATTCCATTTGGGAATCAATTTGAGCGATTCGATAACAACATTGAAAAATTGTGTCAGAACGCATCGTTCCTTTTTGCGATTGAAGTTTGAGCATCAACCGATTCCATATAACATACGATTTTCAATTTTCAATGAACAAGAAACCGAAAGAGCTACAAAAAGATGAAGAAAAAAATCACATTCATTTCTTTTCTTTTTGTTGTTGTTGCTGTTACTGTACAGTTTCTGCAACTAAAAGTCGATCGAAATACATCATTAAGACGGAACGTAATCGAAAATGATGCGGATAAAGTTCCGTGAAAAATTACATAATGCAGACGATATATTCAACAGTTCAACAGAAACATGCTGTAGAATCAGAATCAAAAAATTTAAAAGAAAAAAGGAACATAATCAATAAACCGACATTAAGACCCGTTGGGTCGGTGAAGATGTTTTTTTGGCGATTTTACTTTGGATGTTGGTGAAATGAACTGGCTGCTTTAAGTGAACCGATTTTTTTCGATTTTATCTTTTTCATCTTGGTGGATTCTTAATGACTGCAATTAAGGTGCACCACACATGCATCAGGTAGAAAAGGAAAAAACCCGAATGCTCGGAAGAACATCAGAGTTTTGTCTAATTAATCCGGAAATGAGGCAACGAATGAGACGAAAAGAAATGACTTTGCTGTGCCATATTGCTATGGCATAAATTTTTTCCCTTTGATTGGCACAACCATTAGCGCAACTTGAATGATGGAATGAGAAATGAATAGGTGCATCGTACCTTATACCACCGTTGTTTATAGCTTATATCATGGTAACGAAGTATAGTGAATGCACCTGCCTCAAACTGTCGTGAAATTTCTTTTTCTTCTTCATTCGATCGATTATTTATTAACGATATGTATGTAAAAGTTGAAGAGGAAAAAAAAAACAAAACCATAAAATAAAACGACGCAAAAATCATATCAATCAATATGGGCACTGTTACCTTTTTCGGTTGCATGTTTTCGTTATAAATACATTCAACAACAATCAACGAATAACAGCGATATCAATTATTTTTCTTTATTTTGAAAGGAAAAAAACAGCACGAAGAATTAGAGGGAAATGATCGTCGAGGTTTGTTTATCGTTTTTCGTTTTGATACATTTTATTTTCGTATTTTGTCTATTCCCGTTCCCAGTGCCCGGACTTTATTTTATTTTTAATCGGTATCGGTGTACCGATCCATTTTCTGATTTACAATATATTTGATTGACGTTTCGACGTCACGATATGTCAGAATAATCAGGAATCAGGAATGTATCAACGAATTTGATGGAATCTTTCCATTCGTTTCCTTCAATCGTCTGACGTCAAACATTTGGAATTTTTGTGTTTGTTTTAAAATTGATCGTAATTTAAGTCAAAAGCCGAATAAAATTCATCCTTTTTTTCTATTTTTTTCATTTCTACACATTCTGAAGCGATAGACATTGACACAACTCGTAAACCACAGGAAAAATATTTTTCAAAAAAAAAAAAAATCAAAAGTTAAATGTTACATTTAATCCGGTATCGAACCGAACCGAATTATGAAATGCGTGTCTGGTCTGGGCTCATTGAAATCTTGGGTTGTAACATTGGTGGTATTTATTAGACATCCGTTTGGATCTCACAGTGATTATTATTACGTTGAATCATCATCAAATAAGGGTAAAGAACATTTGAAAAGAAGTTCAAAAACAAAAATGTTATTACTGTTATTATCCTGGCGATAGAGAATAGCCCTGTCTACATCTACATGCACCGAAAAAAAAATAGACTCAATATACAGGTTAATTGTATTTTAATATCGACATAAAGGTGTTTTATGTTTTTTGATTCTTTGCTGGCTTTTTTTCTCTTTCTCTTTCGATGAATTGAAAATCCTAAAAAAAGAGACTTTACGATTTTTCGAAATTGTATTCCATCATTTGATTGTTATGTTTGGAATTGCGTGGAACAACGAAGATCAGGAAAAGAATCAAAAAACGGTATTCAAAATGCACCTGACCTCATTACTGTGATATAATGCACCGGCCGAATAGGAACCAAACCGAAAAGAGATGCGAAGGAACGGAAAAAGGAGGAGAAAAAAGACTTAAAAAAAATGTTGATCAATTGATCGATGCAGCATTTAAGGGATATTGAATGTTTTTTTTTTGTGTATAGGTATTAGGTATGCTGTGAATATTGTGTCCGTAGCGATTTTTGTTACCTGCATGAATGAAGACGAGTCTGCATTCTGCATGATGAACATGAAAAACGATATTCATCGGACATTCGACAATATATTCGAATGATGCAGCAATTCGTTCATTAACGAATAAAAAAGGGGGGGAAAAAAGAGTCCATGTCAATGTTCAATGGAGCTCGTCTTTGTCTTCGTCCCCGTCTCCGTTGGTCGTCGTATTCAATTGGAATGCATAAGTACATCCGAATCACATATTTGGCAACATTCAATTATTATTGTTATTATTATCATTATATTCGAGTGTGCGACCGACGCATTTTCGAATGACTCGAACAATTTCGACATCCGACACAAAAACGGGCAATTCAATAATAATAATCAACAATAATAGCAACGCCACTCTTCAAAACAGTTCATTAAGTCATCGGCTTTTGTAATTTCTGTATAATTTGCATTCCATTTCAATAATAAGTAAATTGCAGACTGAATCAAGAGATTCTTTTCATACTTCATATGAGTGTACGGTGTTCGTCCTCCGATTATTATTTAATCGAATCGTTTTTTTCTCTCTTTCACTCAATTTTCGACATATTCTCTATCAACAATGCATGAAAAGTGACTTTCAATCGAATTGAAAATCCATTATGTAAAATTTAAATGCAAGTTTCGTTTATTTTATTCGTCTCTATGATGTTGCCATTAGCTCCATCTTCTGCTTTTGAATTCTCGATTCATAGTGATTTTTTTTTTCAAGTTTAAGCGCAACATTCAGAAGTCTTATAAAACACTTCTTCTTTTTTTTTTTGCTTCATCTCTTTTCTATGTTTTCGTTTTGCATATTCATCGGTTGGTTGATAGCATTTGAATAGTCAATGTTGGTTTTATTATTATTTTATTTTATTTTGATTGCTTCTCATGTGTCTACGATGAGCCGGTGTAGATGCTATTCATCTTCGGCTCGTTCACTCAAGACTCGAGATTTGTAAAATCTTTTTTTTATATATATTAATTTCCTTTGCAAGTGATATGCAAACGGCAAACCATCATATTGTGGTGGCCATTTATTCGAAAATTTGTCTGCATAAATGGCCAATCGATCGAAATGAAATTAAACGAACGATAAAATGTTGTAAACAATTCCTAAATGAAAAGTCAAGGAAGCGCTACAAAAAAGGGGGAAAAACCAAAGACATTGCTCATTGCATTGATTGGCGCCATAGTATCCTATTCTCATTCATTTCTATGCTTCCTAAAGTTGAACTTGGATGAAATGATCAAAAGTCAAAGAAACTGCCGTTATTTGGATTGACCGCATGAAATGGAGCACCTTACAGTGTTTCTAAAGGCAATACTGTTCTACTTCTAAAAATATATGTATTTACTTTGTGGCTCATTTCGAGTTTATTTGCTTTTCACACAATTCTTATAATGTGATAACCGTACAATGTCGAAATTAAAAAAAGCATAAAAATCAAATATTTGACTTAACACTCGTAAGGCTATAAGACAAACAATGACACAAAACATTGAAATTGTAAATATATTTAGAATGGATTTCTTTTCCTATTTAGAAATCGATCTAATTACAAAGTGATTGAAAATGGGTGTCGATTAAAATTTTATTCTTTGTCGTGCGTCAAATTTATTCTTTGTCATGCAGCATACGGTGGTGGTTCTATGGTCCATGCTTCATGGTGCTATTGTTCATGATGTTCCCAAAACAATTGGGTTCCCTTTGTTCAGGTGATTGTTTAATGTTTAGTGTTTAGTGTTAAATTAACACGTAAAATATCATGTCGACATGCCACAAATCGAAAATTTCAACTCAATAATTGAGAAAAAATGACGTAAACATTAAACAGATCATCGGGATGGCACGTACTATTCAAACTAGAATCACAGGAATCATAGTTTATATAAATTAACATTTTATTCATGGCTTAAATCCACGAAATTTCGAAGAGCAACATGTCATCATCCAGCAGAAGTAACGCCAAGATAAATAAAATTAAGGATTTGTTTACGGCCATTCATGTATTCATTCATGATTTGTATATTGTGTGTACCGAAGCCAAATTAAAGAATACGCAACGAATAGAAAGACAAAGAACGAAAGAATGAAAAAACCTAAACACCAAATAAACCAGCAAACAGTATTATAAGATGACTTTTTAGTTTTACGTTTAATACTGATCACCGGAATGTGTGTTTCATACTGATCGCTAGAAATGTGAAGAAAAAAAAGGAAAAAAAGAAACCAATTCAACGATTTTACCATAAAATTTATCAAACCTGGCAAAATCTATTTAATATCGGACATTGTAATATGTATATGTGTAGTATGTAGAGGAAAAGAAGAAAAAAATCCATCTAAATGAACAACAAAAAATTTGATGGCTGGTAATGTGAATTTCCTTTTAAAAAAGAGCGATGGAAAAGAAGCCACAGCTTCAAACTCTTCACGTTTCTTTATCTCGGTGTGATATGTTGTAGATTTAATGCGGTTGTCGTCGTTTATATGTAAAAATTGAATCGATTTGAATTGAAATACTTGTTTTCACCTGAACCAATTCATTCCAAATTGAAGCAAATATTGAAGGCAACAAACCAAAAGATATATGCTGCACTGCAATAGTTTCATGGTAATAAAATCAACGACGTTCACATATCAGCACAATGTTTATAGTTTGTAGTGACGATATACTTCTGCTATTTGTGAAGCGTAGTTTTATATACAACACAAACACCTTTTTTTGAGTTCATTAATCTTTTAGGCTTTATGTTTTAATAGCATACGAACATGTGCTATTATTTGCCAATATTATAATATTTTTATTTTTTTTCTCAAAATAAAAGATAAAAGTCGTCTGAATGCAAGTGTCCGCCTGAGAACGACGCAAATGCATCTCAGAGTATATTCACGATATTTTATCGAGCACCTGTACATTGTTCATATATTCCGTGTAGCAGTTGATAGGCCAAAGCCATAGACAACAATCAACAACATCGTTCGCATAAATGGCAAATTCGAAATTCAGACAGAAAATCGAATCGATTTCGAATAAAATGCTGTAAAATGTGTGAGCCATATGGTTTTTCTCATGGTTTTGGTTGGAAGTTCACCATTGCAGTTTACAACTGCACGAGTCAATGAGCTGAATGAAAAACTAATTTGCATTTATTTAAGGTACACTCGGAAATGGTATCACGTGCAACTTTGCTTTAAATCCATTCATTACCTTAGTTTAAATGCGTTAAATAGAAATTTAAACAGATCGTTTGTGTCACCGAGCTGTTTGACAGCAATTACATACATTTGTATTAATAAAATGGTAAGTATAAGTTAAGAAAATCCATATCCGCAGATTGAAAGATTGAAGTGCGAATCGATAGCATTGAATGGATCAAGTTTGGCGACGGAAAGAAATTGTTGTTCAATCCGCAATGTTCAGCTGGCCATCATTTAATGTCACATAATTACCGCATTGCAACAAATAATAATTATTGTAGTGCATCCGATTGATCACAAAATGCACATAGATCAATGGCAATCGACGATCAGTCCAAGTGCAGCATTAGCAAAAATGAGACAAAGAAGTAAAATAAATTCAATGTTTGAGGAAAAAAGTAGATGAAGAAAAAACAAGCAAACACAACAACATAATAAAACTTGTTAGACATATGTCGATTACATGAATTTAAGCTTTGCGTACACACATTTGAAATGTATCGTTTCATAGTTCAACAGCAATGGGCGAACGAACAAAACAAAAACCAACTGAAGTGAAAAGTAGAAGAAAATCAATGACAACAAAGAAAATTGAGAGAAAAAAAAATACGAAAATATGAACTCGCGTCTTTGATTCCGATAACGAAAATGACGCATTTATGCCGTAATCGGTTGATTATAAATGTGCGTTTGATTCACAATCCACAATGTATTGGAACGTGTGTTAAATGCAGAGCAAAGAACTGCTCAACCGACACCGGTAATACACATGATTATATGAAAAAGTTGATCATTGCCGATATAACTTGCTCACTTATTACTATTATTATTATTATGGATCTCAGCCACAATTTGTCATAATAGGCAGTGAAAGTTTTTAATTTACGTTTTGGCGATCAATTTTTTTTTTGCTTAGTTTTCGCTTCATTTATTATTGCAATTTTTTTCATTTTCATTCATTCATTCATTCATATTTTTGCGTATTTTTCGCCGTCGGCCTCACAAGTTCATTAAAGGTGCAATGGCAGCAGCATGTCCCACGCCTAAATCATATCACATAAAATGCACTAAATCACAAATTCAATAAGCGTTTTATCGCGCAAACTTCGCAAACAAAAGCAATGACATCTTATATGTCTTGTATTTGGTGCAATGTTTGAAGTTTATAAAGCGAAAATGGTTTCGTTGTCGTTTTGGTTTTTCTTTTGCTTTGTTTGTTGTTTTTTTTAACTGTGTGCGCTTGAATTCTCGCTGTGTGCAGTCTGGAGTAAATTATTTATGAATTTCATTCATGCATTTGACGAGATTGAATGCGTTCCCTTGGCGCTGAACTTGTCGTGCTTTGTTTTGATTTTTCTTTTTTTTTGTTGCTCTTTGCTGGCAGAGGTTTTGCTCTTGTATCAGTATTTTTAATTACATGTGGTTAGGCGCGTGCACAAACTGCAAACATAATAATGTGTGCGCTTGTTCGATGACGTTGCAAAATATTTTTTTCTTTTTTCGGTCTTCAATCTCCAATACACACGACTGAATCGAATCAAACTGATAATAAAAAGTACAAGTGTTCATTGGATTGAGTGTGAGAAAATGATTTCAGTTCATGTCTTGAAGTTTTTTTTTGATGCTCTCGCTTATGCTCGAATACGAAGTTGGAGGTACGAACAGCGGCAATAGTCGCATTTAACAATATATAAAAACAACTAATAACAACCTGAGCTGAATTAATTGCAACACAAGAAAGCAACAACAACAACAACAACGACAAAAACAAATCCAATGATGATGTCTGAGTTTCATTAATGATTAAAAATGCCAACAAAATCACAACGAATCATAAAAACAAAGAAGCAACTTATTGCAAAGTGAATAAAGTTCATTCACATATGTGAAGCTCAAATCAAAGCGAAAATCAACAAATTTACAATGGCAACGGGTGCACAATGCTGCTGTGCCTGAACCTGAACTGAATGAAAAATGATTATTATTTCTAAATGTGGAGGGCGTCAATTGAGCGTGCATCGTTTATTTGTAATTCACGCGAATGATCGACGTTGCTTCTGATTTCTGATTGATTGAATTGTGAGCAGTGAACCGCAAATACTGAATGTTGCCGTTTTCAATCGTTTTTAATGTTCTTGCACTAATATACAATACACATAGTAGTGATATTAAAGTTGGTATTCGCGAATCGCAATCAACTGTCGGTTTTTGTTTTTTGTTTTTTGTTGAAAATTGTAATAAAAATGTTCCGTGATTGCTACCTTCTGGATAACAAACGATTTTAAAGTTAAAAAGGTCACGACTAGACTAGAGTTGAATGCTTTTGGGCTATAAAATTGCATTCAACCATCAGATCACTTCGTTTAAATAGAATCAATCAATTGCATTTGCAATTATGTATAGCACACTTGCAAAAATCAACAGAAGGTAAAATTGAAGGCACGTGGTACCTTTGAGCGCAGTTGTTTTTCTTCCTTTCTTTTTTCTCTTTCATCAATTCCAACAAAAAAAAAAAAAGAAATCCTATTCACGAATGCAATTTTCAATGTTTGAGCTAAGTTGCATTCAATCATCAGCATATGGTCTTTTGTCTAGTGAGGTTTGGGCTTTCTTCTGTTATACATTTTGGATTGGGAAATTTGTGAATTGTGCTGGCCTCAAACCAATATTGTGTGTTCAAATTAATTCATAAACGTTATTTTTTTCTCTTTAATAGCGCAACCACTAGAGGTGTTCCGCTTTTATTATTCACAGCATTAGGAGTTTATTCAAAATGAAAACAATTCGGTTTTTAAAATTATACGATACGAGTAGAAAAAAAAACTGTTTGATATGCAAACACTCGCCTTTCACGCGAGCCAAATTAAACCGTGCAATAATAAAATGATGTTTAATTTTAATTAGAATGATTTGCGTGACAGTATCGATTTAAATGATCAGGAATCAATTTTAAACAACAGTTTTTCATGTTTGAATGGTGTATGGTCTTAATAGCGATATGTAATTAATAAAATTTTAACTGAAATTCCCAAAAACAAACGAAACAATGCAAAGTGTAATTGATTTGAGGTGATTTCGATTAATCAGGCGATAAAATACTCGGCACTTGGATAATAGCGGTGCTTTCATTTTGAATTTATTCAATTTTTCCATTTAAAGTGTATGAGAATTTGGCGTTTTCACGGTATATTGGAATAAATCAGTTCCCAATGATGCTATCGCAATTTTTGGCTCGATAAATTCACTACGGTGAATGAGGCCGATAAGAACTATCTTCAATGTTCAAGACATTTCTGTTTGGGAATCGAAAATCTTAAGAAAAGTTCTCACAAAATCGCTCAAGTGCAACGAAAGTCATAAATTTACCCTCACAAAAGAAGAAGAATTAAAGAATTAATAACGTTCGTTACTTGTCCGTTAAATGACTCATCTTTCACTTGTTGCACATGAATTAAATATAAATATTCAATTCGTCCCCTAAACAAGCGAAATAGCTCATCCTTTTCCGGAAAATTGAAAAAAATTCTCATAATGTATTTCAAATGCAATACCGTTTCAACCTGTGCGCACATGTTTATGCATGAGACTTGTTGCATTGTCGTTACTGAACTCACTTGTCGACCTTTATGTTTTTCCAGCATTTTCACCCTATATGATCAAACAAGAAATTATAATGATGATCACGATCGCCCCTAATAGACATCACAAATTACGCATATCATTAAACATAAAAAACACACACACACAATAATAATTCCACGATGAATATGACCAATAACCGATGTTTCATCACATGGTATTGTCAGTCTGACTTGAATATTGAACATTACAATTATATGTGGTTTGAACAAAGCACAAAAGGCGACTTCTTCGCCTTTAACAATAAAAAGAAGACTATGCAATGAAACAGCCCATTGCATGTAACGAAAATTCTAAAATGATTGTGTGGTTATTGTGTCATGGAAAAGTGAGCACAACGTCTTTGCATGTTCAATAAACATCCTTGAGAAAGTGAAAGAAGAAGTAAGAAATAATGCATAAGAATTGAAATGATGACGAAGAAAATGAAACAAAACCATTTCATAGAATCAACCCTCATCATAAAGCATGTTGATCACACATTACGACCGATCCCATAGATCAAGATATATTCCATTTCCAGAATAATAACAATGAGCGAACGATGAAATGAAATGAAATGCAATGAAATTAAAAATAGATGAAGAAAGAAAGGGAAAAATAAAAACCTGAAGAAGAATATTCGTAATGTATGCTAATGAATGTGAATATTGTTTGTTGTTGGTCTTTCCAAATAAATTGCGTGTACAACCGGGCGTTTATTGTCTTTTTGAAAAGTAAAAGACGTTACGATGACGAAGAAACAAATGATAAATTTTTATAATAACGATAAATTTTAAATGCAAGAATCAAGAATTAAAATAAGAAAAGAAGAAGAAGGAGAAGAAGAATAAGAACAAAAGAAAAGAATATAATAACAAGGGGGAGAATGGAAATGGACGATATAACATAGTCAAAATTGCTTGCATTTTCTTCCAAGACGTTTGATATTCATTTTTTGGTCTCAAGAAAAGATTGCATCCGTAAAGAAAACGAAGTGTTATTTATTTAAAATGTTTCTGAATTTTCCCACCGTCATGGGAGACTGGCCAAATCTTCTTCACACTCGTAATGCTCTTTCAAGTAGAACATATGATCATAAAATTAAAAAAAAAAAGAAAAAAATGAAGCAAAACCATTTCTTAAGAAAACAACTTCAACTGAACACAGTGATTCTCTTTTTTCGACTCCCTCACAAATTGCAACACATATCGAATTAGAATTTTCTAGTATTTAATTATATGGATGCACACAGTTTGGCCTGGTGATGATTTATATTTTATGTTTTGTACAAAATGCTCATCGATGTTGTGAGAGCCTACAACAACGAAACATCAACTTTATGGTATGCATTTCAAAAAATACATTTAATTTATGCAATTGAATGTTGGAATGATGAAATGATAAACATTCGTACTGACATGAGATTTTTTTCTTTCATTCGCCGAAAACTTTTTTTTGATTTTTTGTTTGTAATCGTGTGAAGGCTGAAGCGCAGACCGGATCGCACCGGATTTGATTTCTTTTTCCCAAATTGATCATGCGGTTTTCATTAAGTGGAGAGAGAAGTCCGTTTATTCGGAAAATGGTGGTACTTACATCTTCATCACTGACATACGATAAAATGTTGAGTTTATCGATGCGAACCGTCCCTTGAAATGGATAATACATTTCACCCTGTTTAATCCTCGTCGATGACCAAACGGATACTGTTTGTTCGCCTGAACTACGAGCACCAGCCGCTGTCAAAGCCAACGAAAACTCTTGAGGAATTAACACGCACGTCTCCATCGTTCCTTGGTTTTATGTTCTTAATCTGTCTTTTATTATTTCTTTTAATTATAATTTCTTATAAATAAGTTTGTCCCATTAGATCTGACGCCAAATCTTCAGATTCAAAACTGACCAAAAAACCACTGAATAATAAATAAACACTCGTTTTGTTTTATAGTTCTAGTTTTTTGTTTTATTTTTAATTTGAATGTTTTACTACTGTTCCGTGGCACTAATGAACTTTATACCATATGCAGATCAATACCGATTAAAACTTTGGAAAAAAAAAATATCAAAACCACGAAGTTCTAAATAAACTGTTTTAAAATCACAAAATCATTGACACAATCGCAGATTGAATTCGAAAATAAATCAAAATATTTATGGAAATTTATTTCAAAAATTTCAAATGATAAATGCGATACGATGATCAGAGAATACCAAAAAAAAACACACAACTTCAGAAAAAAAAAAGAATCAATCTTATTGAATGTGGAATATTGTGCACGTAACGTGTGCAATATTTGCTATTTGCCTCTCTGAGCGGCTCAAAAATGATGATCCAATCTCTCAAATGGTTTTATATAAACTGACCGTTTTGATCGAACCAATATGTAACCATGACCTTCCAAAGAATCAACGTGAAATAAATGTGTGTAAAGTGTTGCAATCACACACAAGACTAACATATACGAGAGCGATACCAAAGAACGAATATCTTTTATTTTATTTTTTTCCTTTCGGTATAAGAAGCAAAGATAACACAAACACAATGAAACATTCTCATCATCACGGCAATAGCAGCACAGCAAAGCACTGGTGCAATTTGATTATTTCATTCCATGCGTAATCGAATCACACACACACACACACAAACATACATAAAGCGGCTCCTTAAGAAAATCGTTAAATTCAAGCTCAATTTATTCACGTAACCAGTGCACTGCAACCAAGACACAATCGATTGTCCAATACAAACAGAACCATATCAAGTAAGGCCTCAATAAGCGCAACAGAGACGGGCAACAATACCAAAAGAAATAACAAACGAAAAATAAAGAGAAAAACTGTAGCAACAAGCTACAAGTATCAAATCAACAGTCAACAGGTAGAGGAGCAAAGTGATCGATCTCTTTTCTGTTTCTCTTATTCGTTGGCGACTCTTTTGCTACAAGCGAGAGCATGTTTGGCCGTTCATATATTCAAAATTCACATGTAGTCGTTATGTTCAATATGCGCCAAAAAAAAAAAAACGAACAAAATTGGATCGTATTGTCTTCGGAATTCCACATAGGGAGCATTTTCTCTCTCTCTTGAAAAAAGACGTTATTGTTTGGTTTATGCGCGCAACACTTGCCACTATTAATGGTAAGTGAACATCAACGATACCTCTGCTCTTCTATGCTTAGGTGTGTGTATGTGTGCCTGTCTTTACGCATGTATTTCACGATCATCCGTTCCGAATGTGTAGCACTTGTTGTTATTCGTTTTGTTCGGTGCTCTTTCGTGTAGCCGATCATTTTTACCTGTACGATGTACGATCGATCCATAGATCTGCTCCGCCTTTGAATTCACTTCCACTACCAAAACATCAAACATAAAACATGTAAATACATTCAAATCAACCGATCATGATCACTGTGCAGTGAATGAATAGCGCAGATCGACGGTTTGTCGTTTTTCTCAATTTTATTATTATTTTCATTATAGCATTTCTAGATATTCGTTTTGAGCCTTTTCATTTGACCGAACCACGTTCAGATGATTGTATCGTTTCGTTCGTTTTTTGTTTCGAATTTTGTTTCATTATTTTATATTTCATTTTGCGTCTCATTCGATCGATTTGTCTCTGTTCTATTTTTTTTTCAGTGTTTGTTGTTATTGTTGATCTTTTATTCGTTCGATTGTTTGGAATCGAGAATTGTTGTGTAACGAACACTAGGAATTGCAATGCCAACGGCTCAATATGGTGCGTGGTGCGTATATATTGCCTTTTTTTCTTCCCCATTCCTTTTGCAGACGATTCAATATCCGTGCACATGATGTTGAAGAGAAAAAAAAAAACAAATTATATCCCTTGTAGCGGGCTACAGGTGTCGTTTTGTTATAAATTCAAAAATGTTAAAATTAAAACCAACAACGCAATCGAACATCACAAATGATGAATTTATAACTGAAATCGTAAAATTCTCGTTCTCATGTTGTGAAGGGAAATTTTAACAGACGAAACCAAAAAAGAAAAAAAAAGAAAACAGTCGAAGAACAAAAAAATAATAATAAAAAGAAAACGGTAGAAAAGGGCACCTTATGCGTGATGATTATGATGATAGCTTTGGCTTATGAGAATCTTTAGTATTTTGTATTCGGCTACAAGTCATAAAATATTCTATTATTGTTCCACAACATACTCTGTTCACCTTCCATTTGCCTTTTTGGACTTTTATTTTCATTCGATCAATCGAAGTGGTTTTTTCCTCTTTTTCTGGTTCTTTTTTTTATAGCATATTTCATATTAATTTTGCCCATTC
>GL501445.1:2390343-2432762 GCA_000149185.1 Mayetiola destructor
TTGGAAAATTAACGATTGAAAATGAACCAAGTTTTCACTACAAAATTGGTGAAAGTGGAATAAATGGACAATAAAATTAAAACGGATTCGAAAACTATATAAATCGATGCCACATGAAATGTAATAAAATTTAGAATTTTTTTTATTCGATTTATTATGATCAGTTGAATCTTACAGAAATGTTTGATTCAGATAAAAAAAAATAAATATATTAAAAATCGAAATGAAGACTGAACGAGTGAAGAATCACGACTGTGGAATACTACAGGTGAACTGTGCGTTTGAACAACCATCTTTTTCTTTAAGGAATGATCATGATTCTTTGATTACATCATCTTTCCTGCCACTTTGACTACTATTATTATAATTTGAAATGATTTTTGTTTTGCTGTTTTGTTTATTTCCTCGAATATATATTCAAAACACGATACGTGAACTCAACTGAATAGATTTGTTTGCCAATTTGAGTGATGAAAACAATGCGTCGCATATTATTCACAAAGAAAAAAAAAGAAAAAATTATTGTCACACATGGAACCGGTGCTTACAAAATCATTATAAAATAATTTTGGAAATGTCAAGATTCCATTGAAATAAAAAAAAACTCTTCGAATTGATTAATATGCGTGTAAGAGTGTTGTAAGGATTCAATTATGTTTATTAAATTTGATAGACATATAGTAGGCAAATCTCGTATTTATCCATTGTCTTCATTTTTATTTCTTATAATTCGTCGATTGTCTGCTCGTGAAACACTCAAACGAAAGAGCTTGATGACATCATGACTCGAATTCGTAAACGATCGAACGAAATAGACATAATAAAATGGAATGCGCGACAATAATCGGTGATGTAATCGTTGTTTATTCATTTTTTCGGAATAAATTAAATGGAAACGGCAAACATGTCGCATAAATAAAGGTAAATTTACCAATGACTGATACCAAAAACACGATTTAATGGTAATTATGACAATATTCAAAATATGGAAATATGGAATAATGTGGCTTATAAATTTGAATAGCCATCAAACTAATATTCATAAAAATAATTGCTTTTGAATGGTCTCGCACGGTTTATGAATAACGTAATAATGGTACAATCGCAACAGCAACAACAACAGCAATAACAAAAGCATACAATTCGGAACCGTTCGTGTTCACTATCGTGGCCATCACCACTTTGGCATATGAAATATGTGAAATATGAACAAAATCAACAGTAGTGACTGAATGAAGGAATCTAGATTTGGTTGGCATGCATGTGTTTGGATTTGTGTGCGTGTTTTTGTGTGTGTGTGTGTAAGAGAGAAAGATTGAAAGAATTCAGTGAAATTCATTGGGGGAAAAAAATAATAATAAAATGTCCAGTGTTCATATGTCAAGGACAGCTTGACTGCCGACTTTTGACCTCTTATCGACCATTTTATGCTTATAATCCTAATCCAATTGGAATACAAAGCATTCAAATTATGAAGAAAAGACCGTCATTTCCGTTCTTTGGTAAGTGTATTTATTGCGTATCGGTGATTTTGATTAACCGTTTTTTTTTTCATTTCAAGCCTTTTCAAAACCAAATACAACAATACAATAATATCATTTGTACAAAAATACTAAAACAAAAACTTGTGAAAGAGAACAAACGGTCGTTTTCACTTTCATTAAATGGCCCGTAACCAAAAACTTTCCCTTTGGTCTGGAACTGGTTTTTGTTTATTTATTTACTGCGCAGAAGTTAATTGAAAAGATTTATCGTTCTTTAAAACAGATAGCAATTTATTATACAATGTTTTTTCCCCTCGAAGCGAAAAATTAAAAAAAGAATTAAAAAAAAAAAGAATACTGAAAACGAAAACACTACGATCATTGTTCGATGTTCGATGTTGCCGTGATCGGAACCGATGCATAGTATTTACAAAATGTTGTTTACAAAAAAATTAAAAAAAAAATCACATTTTGGATGTTTCAGTACTTGATTGCGTTCTATTTTGGAAATATTGAGGTCGCGCGAGAGATCATTTCATGAAAATAAATGTGATGTGAGAAATTTGAGAAAAATGCTCGATGACCGACTGCGATAGAGTGAAACAAAATCGTCAGTTGTGACGTATATCGTATGCATAATGCATAAACAATAGAATATTTTATATATTTTTCTTTCTATGAAACGAACATCGCCCATCGAATATCTATCTATTCGATCGTTAGATATATATGTAGAATATTTTGAATATAATCGAGCGCTTGATGCTTTAAGTAAATTGTGTTTGGCTGTGCTTCATTGGATGAATGGCACAACTAACATGTATTTTTAAAAATAGGTGAATGATGTGATCATCATCGTTGAATGTTTACTTCACAGCCATCTTAATTTCAATATATATTTTTTTTTTTTTCGTCGACACAATTTCTATGAATCGACATCGGATCTCATTCTCTCTGTATTTCGATAATTATCATTATTCGTTCCTCTCGCGCGATCATAATCATTTCGAAAACTTAAAATTTAAAATTTCGAAATGGTTTATAATTTATGGCAAAGCGATTCAACACAATATGATTGTAACAAAAGAGAGTGCAGAATGACAAATTTGGAAGAAAATACAGAATTTCAAAGTGATTTATCAAAATGAATGGCTTGTGTTCGAGAAAAGAATTCAAAATGAAAATTCTTTGCTATTTCCGTTAGGAAAATGTTTTGAAATGGAGTTTTGAAGGTGCTTTGTACACGTATGTGCGTGTGTTTACTCAAAAATAAGTTCCAATATTTATTCTCATTCTGATTTTAGAATCTTTCGTTGCGATGTGAAAAGTGAAAAATTCACATATCCTTGGGAAAAAATGAGCTCTTTCTCTCATTTTTCTATCCGATTGTGTGGGAGTGTGTTCAATTTTTTGGTGAAATTGAAAACCAGTAAAATAAATTTCTACGCATGCATTTCATGAACCAAAATCATTCATATTAACAAAGCACAACATATTTAAAAAGATTAAAATATTTACATGTATCAATTTTTTTTTTCTTTTCAATTGAACGAACAATAAAGATTTGAAAAATTAATTTTCTAATACACAAAACTAGATGTTGATAAAACACAGTGTACAATTATTCAGCATGCAAGAACAAAACGAAAAATGATTTCAGTTAAAATTCCACTTCAATGGAATGGAATAACTATCGCCCACAAAAATGAATAGTTAAAAAGAAGAAAAAAATTAATAAGTTCACATTTGTAACCCACCTAATGAACTTGGTCAATTGCTCGGTCACTTTCGGAGTCACGGATAAAGTAGTTGAATACACTGAAATTCTTTTTCAAAAAAAAAGAAAAAAGGTTTTCCTCAAATTGGACAATGTTTGCACCGTTTCAGAAAATAAACACTTGCTTCGAGCGGAGCTAAATCAATACTAACCGTCCAGATGGTTATTTTGAGTTAACATTACTCAACAACTTCGTTCTCGCGTTGTAATTTCATTTCACTCTCTGTGTTTTTTTTTCTTTTTCGTTTTCCCTTTTCTTATTCGTATTACTATGATATTAGACGCTTCAAAATGATTGAGTGATTCGCTGCTTACAATATGAAACCACACACGCACAAGTTTCGAATAAAATGCGAACAGCAACACATTCATAAAAACACAAAAAAAAATAATACATTTTTATACACATATCTAACGCATACGTTTACCAATGAATGAATATCGCGCGCATATTCAAAACATTTGGACGTGAACAGGCGACCAGTTTTGATGGCATATATTCACATGTAAACAAATAATGTATACTGAAAATGGAATGACTAATGCGCGTTGAATGAATTAATCGTCAACAAACCGACATGATGCGAAAGAGAGTCAAAAACGAAATTAAACAAACTAATTCAATGTTTTTTTTTTCATTGTTCGTATTCTTTGGAATTTATTCGAATCTTCTTCTTTTTTTTTTTTTAAAGCAACAAATTTAAAGAAGAAATCGGTCTGAAGAGAACTATTATGCGAAGAACGATAGAAGGAATACGAGTCAAGTTTTTATGATAATAATCATTCATGTTTTTCGAAGGAAATATCACACGGTTGATGTTTTGGTTTTGGACAAATTTTGTGCCAATTTTGAAGTGATAAAACGAACTGGTTTATAGGTTGACGTCATTTTCAGCAAAACAAATCATCAACATCAATTTTGATTCATAATAAAATTTATCGGATGGAATTCGATAAAACGAAGCAATTCAAGTCGAAAGTAATTCTCCATACTCCATACTATACGCTATACGCTACACACCTTATAATGTCTTATCTGAATTAATTTTTCGAATTCCAATCGATGATAGTCATTGCTCATTCTCACTTCTCTATTAATAGTTTGATGATTATTTAATTGAAAGGAAAAAAAAACTAAATAGTCGTTCTCATCGATAAGAATCGATTTCCATGTGCCAAGCCCATTTACGAAGTGAACACTAAACAGTGAACTGTGATGTATGTATACGCAGCTCAAATTTGATAGTTGAAATTCTAGTTTGTCTAATAAAAATGACGTCATCTATGTGTGCGTATAAAATTAATTTACAAGTTACAATGCGCAAATAAAATTAAAGCAATTTTGTCCGATTAAATTTAAAGGGAAAAATAAAAATACTTTTTTTTTCAAATCGACTTCTATTCTCGACACCGATTCTACAGAGTTGTGCAAAATAGCAACATATTTTAGCTATGACCTGTGTATGCATAAAATTTGTAAAAATCACACGTTCATTGCCAATCGATTTCAATGCAAAATCTGTTTCGCACGATTTTTATAATTGTTTTTGTTTCCACAATACGATAAGACTTATATACGATGAATGATGAGCAATGATACACTTATACTGAGCACAGCCCTGTTCAGCACAATTCATCATGCACTTCAATGACTGTAAAATGTAGTCGCCGCTAAAATGATGACCTAATACATGTTCAGAGTTTGTTTTATTTTATTTTTTTTTCAAAGCGAATAGTACGTTCGGAGGACGACATTGAGTCATATTACGATGATTTATAAACAAACCTTTTTGAATACATTGAAGCACATTGAAATACATAAGAATCATTTCATTGATACACATATTCGGAGGTTCAAGTTCTGCTTCAGTCGTATTGCTGTGTTGTGCTAATGGAGTCGATCTCACAATTTCTGAATATTAAACCAATTCAAAACTCTGAAAACTTATTCAAATGGTTTTTATCAGTAATCACAATGACGTCATTTTTTGGTTTAGTCATGAGTTCGTATCAACATGATTAAAGGAAAAATTTAGTTATTTTTTATAATGCAAATTCATTTCCATAATAGATTTATAACTGTTTTTTTATTAGTTGTTAATAAATAAGGTGGAAATGTCAATAACATTTGAATTTATAGCTCGTAAATGTTCATGGAATACAATTTGTATCACATTTTCGGATGGGATTTGATGAAGTTTTGATTTTTTTCCCCTAAATGATAAGACTGAAAGTGAACATTGTACATCGCATACAATATATCATAATATCGGTTTCAATGGAAGGCAAGCAAGCACAGCATGAACTCATCATGTTCTTCAAATGAGAAAATTCAGAGCTAAAAAGGGGATGCGACACAGGATTCGAATTGATTGCAGAACCATGGCGCCACCAAAACGAATCGGAGCTTATATATTTTTATATTATCGTTGTCTTATCGATTCCTTGTCACAATAATAATAATAATAATAATTTGATGGTTTTATTTTTAAAAGTCGGATTCCATTCATATAATATGTAATGTGATGCGCTATTGTTTTCAAACAAATAAAGACTGGAAATAGCAACAATTAACAATACAAAAATAAACCGAATGCTTTCCAATAAACAGTAAACAAACTCCCATATTAAGAGATGCATCAAGGGGTTTGAAGTGTGTTCACCAAAAATTATTTCTTTATTTTATATGTGTTTCATAACAATTATATTTTCCACAAGCAAAAAAAAAAAAAAACAAATCAACCCGATAGCAAATATTAATTTCAAAATGTCAAAAAAGTCTACTTATTGAGGATCCTTTGTTGAGGTTGATGTTTCCTTTGATTCGGGTCGAATAAGTAAAAATACTAAGCTGCTAGCTGTTAATGGAAAATGAGAAACGATTCGAGTTAACATTAAAAAACGCTTTGATATCGATTTGTTGTATTCACTTACTGAATAAAACGACGCTAAATGTATAAAAAATCATTTCACAATGTCCAACTAGCAACATCCCGACGAGATTACTACCCAAAACTCCTCCCAATCGACCACACGTAAAAATGAATGATGTCGCTGTCGCACGATATTGCGTCGGATACAAATTAATAGCAACTGCCATCACAAAAGTTGTGACCAGTACGCAGCTCAAGAAAATGATAAAGTCCACAAAAATTGGGTAAAAACCTTCCAAAAAATTTAAAAAGAGTCCAGCCACCATCGATATAGCCATCCAACCACCTCAAAAAAAAAAAGGTTTATTATCATGTTGTTCAATTTATGATTTAAAGCTCTTTTGCCGACTTACAAACGAGTTTTTTCGGTGCAATATGTTTTAAACCAATAATGGATAACAGTGAAAGCAATATGAAAAGTGCACCAACGAGTAGCAGCATAATAAATACGGTGATATCTTTGTTATTGATGTTGCATCTGAAATCACATGAAATTAGCTTTTTGTATGTACAGTGTACAATTATACAATGAAATTATGTCTTACGAATTTGAAACTGTTTCAGTGTCTATTTTTCCACCAACGATTTCGCATAAAGTCTTTTGTGGTCCAACATTGTTTCTAACTTGTGTCATGAAGTCAGTGAACCACATAAACGTGCCGTGGCCAATAGAAAATATAACGATTATAATAAAACATAATTTCCACGTGTTTGCAAGATAAGGTTGTTGAAATATGGGTTTTGTTTGTTTCCATATCAACTGAAAAATGTTGAAACATCCTTTTCCTGGATTCATATTATTATTTTTGATCAATAAAGTGAAGGCGATATCTTTCACCGGATAATCCTGATTCGAAAATACATAAATGAAAAATTCCGCCAAAGAAGTTTTAAATCCAAAACGAAATGTATTACCATCTTTGCTTCACCGGTATTAATTGCATACATTTTGCTGAGTACTTGCAAGGCTTCTTCTTTGCGATTTTTCACAAGCAAAAACTTAGGAGTTTCTGGCATAAAAGAAAACAAAATTCCATTCCAAAAATTAACAAAAGCATTGCACATCAAAAAGAGTCGCCATGGTTTGAACTCCAGTATCGAAATTGATATAACCCAATCCATGGGTATGGTAACAATGGCCAACAATGGGATACAGATCCAAATAAAACAAACGAATACGGTTACCAAAGCTGTAGCAATTCCGGCTTTCTTCATTGTATGGAATTCACTAACATAAGAAAAAGCGCCAGCATTCACTCCAGCCAACCTGAGGGCCGAATGAAATATCATTAGACTTTGAAATTAAATTTCTTTGGATGAATATTTATTGTACGTACAACGCCCCAGCAAAAAAACGACAAATAATCAAAATGAGAATGTTGAATGAGAATGCAGACATTAAAGAAAATATAAATCCACCGTAAGCAGCGATCCGAATAACTTTTTGTCGGCCCCAAGTATCTGCTAAAAATCCCCAACAATATGAAGTGCTCATAATTCCTAGAAATGAAATTGAACCCAAAATCCCTTGTTCGGTTGTCGTTAAATTTAGATCACATTTGATGTACGGCATCACCACACTGACATTCACATTTTCTAATGCAGCTCCCATGAGCGCGAGTCCAGTTGAAATAATCAAAATTATTTGAAATTTTCCATACTCTTAAATAAATGGAATTGAACGATTTGGAAATTAGTGCCAACACAAAATGGATCAAATTATTCAGCATCATTTGTTACTTGTTTCTTCAATTGCTTCGTCCAGCGTATACACATTTTGGCTCTTTTTATCACCATGGATCACATTGATTGCAATACCTTTTGCCATTTTTTTATTTTTTACTTTCAACTTTTCGAACCGATCGTAAAGAGTTCATTTTGGAAACTGATGGAAATTGCCTCTGTTTTGTCTTATAAAACAAATACAGTCGCGGATGATACGACCAAAATTATTTTTCTCGCAAAGTCAAAACAAACCAATAAAAAATTCATTCAAATTTACTTAAAAGAATGGCATAAGAATAAAGTAAGTTTAACGTAAAATTGCTCAATACATCTAATATCTAATACTTATTATGATGATGATAAGATTAATAGTAACTGATATCATTATTTTTCAATTGAGTTTATCTCCGCAATATATTTTCACCATTTAATTCAAAAATGATTTGCGTACATTTGGCAATAGCCGTTGTCGAGACGCGTCTAGCCGTGCTTATAAGCAAATGAGTGATAGGTTTACAATAAAATGACACGACGAAAAAACAACGGATTGTGCAATATCTTCGTTTAGATATGAATTTGAATAGTTAGACTATGGGTATATGGCACCTATGCCATTATTATCAGTTTCAAAAGTTAAAACAAGAAAAGACGAACAACAAGTTTTGTTAATTAATGATTGTTATGATTTTTGAATCAAAGCCAGCAATTTATCTTAATTTTTCCTTGATAAGATTTCGTTAAACGTTTTCTTAGTTCCTGATCGAATTAGAAAAAACATTGAACTTTGAATGGAATACGTGAGACGATCAAAGTCAAAAAATAATTCACATCGGACGTTAGGTATCCTTTTTTTACCTAAAAATTTAGCTGAGAATTGAATTCATAGCCACTTGACCTTCAATTTCCAAGGAATTATTGTCTGAACATTTCTTCTTCAGAATGCTTCATGAAATGATAAAATTCGGTGTTATGTCAAGAAATGAACAGTTTGATCAACGTGCATTGAAATGTGTATGAAATTGTCACATTTTTCATCAGCTTCAACCGATTTCAATTGAGATTATTGAATAAAAATTTATAAATTGATTTAATTTGAATATCGATAGCTTATGATTTATGATACCTAAATTTTCTTACATAGACGAAGAAATAATGTGATAAAAAATTTATTCATTGTTATTCGCCGTTTTCTTTATGACTCGGTCCGACTCATCATATAAATACAAACATAAGAGCTGTTGAGCAGAAGAGTATAAATTATAAACATGTTCCCACTCGAGTTCAATCAATAATTATTGATTATAATTATAATAAATTAGAATTATAATACGCACTTACAGATTAAAACACCATTTTAAAGATAGAAAATCATTTGGAAATTTCGCCTCCAAGCCGACTACATATGAAAATGAAATATGTGGCCGTTGCACGGCACTCTGTATTGGATTATATGAAATAAGGCACGACATAAACATGCAAACAGCAAATGAAAATCGATAACATATTTGACAAGCACTCCTGCAATTGTCAAAATTGTCAGCGATAAACCTTAAAATGATAAATAAATAATGATTGATTTCACAAGAATTGAACATTCAAAAAACGACATACAAAATTGGACCATTGAGGGAGACATTCAATTGGCTTTAAATGAATAGAAAATAGATGGATATAGGTTATTTTGCACATCGTTCTTTTGAAATTGATGTTTTAACTCACAGACAATTTTGTTTGGTGAAATAATTTTCATAACGGCACAACATATCAAAAATGCCACAGAAAATAGAGCGCCAACAAAGAACATAAACTGAAATATTGTCGTATCTTTATTTTCCATTCCATATCTGAAACAAAAACCAAAGTGTGATTATATTATCTTTTTATTATTTGGAATTCAATCCGCAAAATTCTTACATATCTCCCAATAAATCTCGCTCGTTTCTTGTTTCCGACAGTTTCACACAATGTCTTTGGTTCGCCGGTCAATGAACTACATAAAAGTTTCATGCCCAATCAAAATTATATCCCTATCATTATATAGCATAGTTAGCATCTTTGCGATTAATTACGAGCGAAAATTTTGGGCTTATATGAAGACACGCAAACACAATTCCATTCCACAAATTAATTAACAAATTGCGAATCGAAAAGAAGTGCCATGGTTTGACCTCTAATGTTAAAATTAAAAATGTCCAATCGATGGGAGTGATTGGAATAGCCATGATAGATGTATAGAAAAATACGTCGAACACTGTAAGCATAGCAGTAGCAAAACATGCATGAAACTCGATAATGTGTAAAAAAGCTCCAGCCATTGTTCCAGCCAATCTATTGAAATGTTGAAATTTCATATTCAACATCATTTGTGCGTCATTTTCGAGCACAAAACGGCATAAAATCAAAATGACCGTATTGGTGGTCAATGTTGAGCTGAAATAGAACAAGAATCCACCAAATAAAGCGAAACAAATCCCCTTTCTCCGGCTCCAAGTGTCTGCTAAAAACGAAATCGAGCTCAATATCCCTTGGTCGGTTGTAGATAAATTCAAATCCCATTTAAATCCCGCAATGTAAATGCGCCCAAGAGGACAAATCCATTTAAAAACGTCAAGATGATTTGATACTTTCCGAAATCTTGAGGAATATCAAAAAGTTCAAAATCAGATTGATTCACCAATGAAATTTCTGAGAATGTGTTACTTGTTTCATCGATGGCTTCGTCCAGTGAGTACGCATCGTTTTTTTCGTTTCTCCGTCGACTAAACAAATCACACTACCTCTAACCATTTTGTTTTTTTTTTTTTTTTTTTTTTTGAGATTCTGGAGTTGGCTTCCCATTAAATGATGCCATACTGGTGGTTTTGTTCCTACAACTGCTGAAAAATACCCAACCTGTGCTCTATAAATCATAATCCATTCGAAATTTATCTTTATTAGTTTATAGCTCATAAAATAATGATTGTTTATATAAAAAATTAAATATAGACCCAATTTTGATGGTAGATAAATGGCTCAATTCTGTTCAATGTTCCTATTAAATAATAGTGCAGACAATTGAATCTATGAAACTGAATGTTAATCAATAATTAAACGAAATTATTATTAGATTTGACGCAGTTTACGTACTCATTCAAATGAGCGCCGAACAAATAAAAAAGCAAGAAAGATTTGGGCAGTAACAGTTCTAGACAAAATTAGACATTGTAAATTAAGACATTAACTACACAGGTGCTATTAATCTTTATATTTGCGAACGTTCATGAAATTTTTTAATCATTCTATTAAATCTTGCATTTCATCACCTGCTCGTAGCAGGACATGGGAACAAAAAGCAAAAAAAGAAACAACAAAGCATTTCGCGCCATCTTTTGAAACTGAACCGAATTACTTCGAAGCAAATATTTCGAATATATGAAATTGTAAGGTTTTTGTAATTGCTTTTGAGTTTGATCGTGCCTATGTTCCATTCACATTCTTCTAAAATAACCCATGATTAAACAAAAGCAATGAAATGATAATAATGATAAATAAATTTATTATCATTATCATATATTAGTTAAAGTTTGGCAGTTGTTGGGTATAAATCCCATTCCAATTCAAAAAATAACTAAATGGTCACTTTCGCATCTTGAATCGCTTCATAAATAGTATAGACTTGTTTTGCTTTCATTTTCGCTAGTTGTGGTATGGCCAGTATCCAATTTAATCACGCCAACAGCACCCATCATGCAACTGTAATATACTAACAATATTGTCATGTAACATAATGATATCACACTGAATGAAACGTCGTAAATTAATTTAATTTATTATGTAGCAGGCTGAGACTAAATAATGCCGGTTTGGATTAATATTTGAAAATACAAAATCACTTAAATGATAATGAATACTATAATATATGATAAAGGCGTGTTGTTTGCTTAACAATCGAGTTGAAGCTTTTTTCTCATATATTTGGTTATTATTATAGAACAGCACTATCAATATTTCCAAATTGTATAAAAATTACATCCGCAATTAAATGAAGATATCAAAAACAAAATGTGATCGAAAGTTTTGTAAACTTTATTGATTCAATTTACAGTTAATTATATCGAAATAAAACAACATACGGAGTTAAATAGATTTTTTGATTGACTTATTTTATTTTTTTAATTTTATTGGGCTATCTGTTGTCAACGCAGAAACGTTCTGCAAGACAATCTTTTTTCTCGAATTCTTAATTATAAATAAACATCATTTGTGTTCAGCTTTTGAAGTCCGAATTGGTTCGGTTTGTGTTCGAACCATCATGAATACAAGAGTACAACCTGCAATCCATTTATATTTGCTTAATGAATAATATATCAATATAAACGATTTCAAAGTGAATTCCGAAATTGTGGAATAACTTACACATTAGAAGAAGACCACCGGAATAAAAGATTGAGGAACAATAATTTTCAAGCAATAATCCAACAGTATTTGCTCCGACAACGCCACCGATTCGGCCACACATTAGAATAAATGAAGTAGCCATTGCTCGATACTGTGTTGGATATAAATTGACAGCAACAGCCATCACAATGTTTGCGGCCAATCCACTACTGAAGAAAACTGAAAAACTTATCGCAGTTGAATAATAATCGGTTACGACATTAACGAGAAGACACGCAATAGTGGATACAGTCAGCCAGGCACCTGAAATATAATTTTGAAAAAAAAAATATCCCAAAGAATTGAAAGAGACAAAATAGTTAAATTTGTAGAAAAAAAATTTACATGCAAGTGTTTTGGGCCCAATAATCTTCATCGAAAAACTTAATAGCGTTGATGCAATGACGAAAAAAACTCCCAACCAAAAAATGACTAAATATGAACTGATGTTTTTGTTATCAATGTTGCAACTACGAAGAGGGAGAGAAAAATTTTAATACAAGAAAGCAAATCATTGTCCTGTGTGTTCATACTCTTCAATAAATGTATCGGCGGTGAGTTTATGTCCAACGATTTCACAAAGTGTTTTCGGTGTTCCGATATGTTTCTGTAATTTAATCAAAAAGTCGGGGAACCATTGAAATGTTCCGTGCGCAATAGAAAAGATAACAAATATAATGAATGATAGTTTGCATGTGTTTTTCAGGTGCGGCTGCATAAATATCGGTTTTGTTTGCAGCCACAATAAACGCAGAATGCTAAAGAAACCTTTTCCACTACCCAAATTGTTTCCCAACGATTCATCAGCTATTTCCTTCACGGGATAACTCTAATTATAAAATAAATATGTTTACTGTTTACAAAATGGAATGCTTGTATTGGTTTTCATCTTTTGTTACTTTTTTATCGTTGCCAGTATTGATGGCATATACTCGGCTCAAAACATCCAACGCTTCATCTTTGCGATTCATTACAAGTAAAAATTTCGGACTTTCTGGCAAATAATAGAATGCAATGGCATTCCACAAATTGAGTAATGCGTTGATAACCAAAAATAGACGCCATGGCTTGAACTCGAATGGATAAAATTCGATTGCCCAATCCATTGGTATGATAATGATAGCTGTCAGTGCCAAATGAATCCATTCGGCATTTAAGAAAACTGTAACCATTGCCGCTGCAATGCTTGCTTTTTTGTGCGTATGAAATTCACTAATATATGAATATGCCCCAGCTTGAGTCCCTGCCAAACTATCGAACGAGTGAAATTCTGAAACTTAGTTTTGTGAATCGAAATTTTGTTTTTATTATTTTTAAACGATATATTGTACTTACGTTGCGCCCGCAACAAAGCGCAGTAAAATTAGTAAAATTTTATTTGTGGCGAATCCAGATAAAAACGAAAATAAAAATCCACCCGATGTTGCAACAAATAGAACATTTTTTCTTCCCCAGGTATCGGCTAGAAAGCCCCACAGATGCGATGTGCACACGACTCCAAAAAATGAGACGGACGTCAATATTCCTTGGTCAGTTGTTGTCAAATTTAAATCACACTTTGCATATGGAAATATCATGCTGACACTGACATTTTCAACCACCGTACCCATCACAGCTAGTCCAGTGAGGGTGATTAGTATCGTTTGACATTTACCAATTCCTGACGAAAACTGCACAATGAAAAAAACAACTATCTGGAATTCCTTCTACAACTACTGATAACGAATCTTACGTGTTTCCTGTATTGCTTCCTCAAAAGTATACACTTTCTTTCGTTCGGTTCCATTTTCAATAAAATCACCCATTTTGGTAACTTGTTAACTTAAGAGAGATGATCGATTTAGTGAGGAATTTGGAAAATGAAACTGTTTTATATATGGATTTAGTTATCGTCAGTTTGTAGTGAAGAAGATAAAGTTTCGGAATTCATCTTGTGATTATAAATTATACTGTGGCCTATATGAGATAAAATGTTTCAAATCATCTTCTGATTGTAAATGATTATCTATTTAAACTAATGTGCGGCATGTGGCAGACATCATTAATACAAAATGAATGTAAAGATCATAAATTCACTACAAAAACAACTACGATTCTCGAACTAAAGGCTTTCAGTTTCTATATCGTTTTTCAAATACAAAGACGAAAAACATTGTAAAGTTCTGAATCGTCTCAAGTTCAAAGCAAATTAAATGAAACGCAAGATTAAAATTTTAATAGGAATAATAATAATAATTTATTTACAACAGTTTATTCAATTGCCCTGTAAAAATGGCACTAAATAATCCCGCTACACCTTCGTGTCTCGCTAATTGATAGGGGTGCTGAATTTGTGTCGATTCTGATCGTGATAAAAATTAATGAACAACCTGGAAGGAAATCACAGAACAAGGATCAATAACCAAAATAATTATCCATGAATATTGCTGACGTGTTTGCTCAACTCATTAGAAATGCTCCAGAAAAGTAAAATATCGAACTACAATAATTTTCCAGTGCTGCTCCAATAATCACACTTCCGGCAACACCACCAACTCGGCCACACATAAGAATGAATGATGTTGCCATCGCTCGATAAGCCGTTGGATATAGATTTACTGCAACTGCAATCACAATGCTTGCACATATACAGCAACTCAAGCAAACTCCCAAACTCACCACGGTTACATAATATACAGTTGAATAATTCAAAAGAACGCATACAATTGTGGACATTCCTAACCATCCCACTGATACGTTGTAGACAGCAGATGAAAAATCTCTTTGAATTAACGTGAAGAACCTTAATTATTATTTATTATTCATTAATGAATAACTTACAAACAAGGATTTTTGGTTTGATGGCCTCCATTGAGAAACTTATCAATGTTGAAGAGATTACAAATATGATTCCATAAATAAGCAGGACCAAATAGACAGTTATGTCTCTGTTGTTGATATTGCATCTGAAAACAAAGGTTTTTATTTTTATTTTAGAAAGTACTGGGATTTTCAATGTTCATACTCTCCAACTAATGCTTCATCGACCATATGGTGACCTATAATGTTACAAAGTGTTTTTTCCGAATCAATATTGCCTTGTAATTTCATTAAGAAATCAGGAGCCCAATTAACCAAAGCATGGCTTGTCATAAACATAAAAAATATTATGTAACAAAGCTTCAAAGTGTTTGCCAAATGTGATTGCATAAAAATAGCTTTATTTTGATTCCAAATCAATCGTAAGATGTTCGTGAATCCTTTTGTATTGCTCAGACTATTTCCCAATGGTTCACGAGCAATAGACTTCACTGGATAACTCTGAAAGTGAATAAATTGAAATAAATTCGAAAATCTGGATCAAAAGTTCAACAAGTTTTATCTACATCAATATTTTTGCCTGTATTGATCATGTATATTCGACGTAAAATATTCAGTGCTTCCTCTTTGCGATTCATTGCGAGCAAAAATTTTGGGCTTTCTGGCAGAAAGCAAAATGCAATTGCATTCCATAAATTAAAAAGTGAATTGAAAAGTAAGAAAAAGCGCCAGGACTTGAGTTCTAGTCCAAAAATATCAATCGACCATTCCATTGGTACAATGACAATAGCTCCAATTGCCATATGTATCCATTCAGCCTGTATAAATACTGAAATCAATGCTGCTGCTATAGTTGCCTTTTTCCGTGAATGGAATTCACTGATATACGAATATGCTCCGGCTTGTGTCCCAGCCAGGCTGATTTCATACGGAAAAAAAATAAACATTTAGCAAAAGAAATATTGAAATAGACTTGGACAAATGAAAAGAAATATTACAATGTTCCGGCTGCTAAACGTAAGAGAATCATGACATAAGCTCTGGTAGCAAATCCAGACGCAAATGAAAACAGAAATCCACCAAATGCAGCCAAACGCAAAACCTTTCGTCTACCCCATGTATCGGCTAAAAAACCCCACAATTGAGATGTGAACACAATCCCGAGATAAGACACTGATGCCAAGAATCCTTCCTCAGCCGGTGTTAAATTTAATTCACATCTAACATATGGCAGAACAAAACTAATACTTATATTTTCCACAACTGTTCCCATCACACTTAATCCAGTGAGAATCGTAAGTAGCGCTTGATATTTCCCCATTTTCGATTCCTTTATTGCCTCATCGAATGTATACAGTTTCTCAATTGCAGAATTCTTCATCTTTTCCTCAAGTTCAACACTTAAATTTGCCATGGCCGAATCTCTGGTGATGGTTTTTTTTTCTTCAAATTTTCATAAAAAAACGGCTTAAGATATTTTGAGTTCTATAAAAAGTCGTGCGAACGTGTTGAGCTACTTTATTAAAATGAATCGATTGTCGAACAATTCTTCTTTGCACGTACGATATTTTTACTTATTTGTGCAACAAAACGGTTAAAGTGAACGAGTTAATTAACTACAAATTGATTTTGAGTCTTTGCATTAATTCTGGATAAGTGTTCGAAACGTTCTTTGAAATGTTCGAAACGTGTCTGAATTCCTGAAATATATGAGATAATTGTTGACACATCCAATTTCGTAATTGCAAATTTGCATTGCAGAGATCAGCGATGAAATTAATTCGGCGTTTAGCGAATACTGTCAATTGTCAACTCCCTCAAAATAAATCACATCATCGTATATAATAAATAATTCACAAGTTGAAAAAGATAGCTCTTACCACAAACGCTTCACCACTTCCACAAAAATCTACAACGCAAAACACTCAAACAACAATCGAACTTTATCTATTCTATCATTTATTTTTAAGTCTTTATTCATTTATGCAAGCTCCTTCATAAAGTCAATAGTAAATCTTATCAAATAAAAAGTTTTATACACGAAAAATTGAATGTTTTCAGATAATTGAAACTAGTTCATTTGTCTGCTTCTAAACGGTGATCCATATTTGTACAAGTTCAGTTACAGCCATATCCAAAATTATTATTAATATTATTAAGGTAATTATCATTATTTATCATTATTATTATTACTATTGTATAAGGCTTCGAATTTTACTTGTTTTATTAATATAATAATTCACGTCGGCGTTTCTGATTGCTCATACGCAACATTATTGTATGAATGCATTGCATTGTCGTCAGCATCAAGTACACGCTCAAAAGCCTGAAATATAAAAAAAAAATGTGATTAAAATTATTATTATCCATTTCCACTTCATTTTGGCTGAATCCTACCTGATCCAATAAACATTCAGTCACTGTGTAAGTGATGCCCCGATCAATTGTTAATGTGTGCAATTTATCGATAAGTTCACTGAATACCATTCCATCTTCGATCACAGACTCCGAATGTATATCATTATTATTATTATTATTATAATTATTGGTCAGGCTTCCATTTTCATCTCCTGGACTATTTCGTGACGTATTTCGAATTTTCATACGGAATTGCAGACAATGATTGTGGACGATTAGGTTCTCGATATTTATGAATAATTTTTTCAAGTCCTACAAAAAAATTGTTCGATTTGTCATTTATTAACATTTTTTTTTGATTATTGGTTTCTCATTGCAATTGAATTGCATCTCAAAGGGATGAAAACTTACCCGTTCGATGGTCAACGCCTCAATTTGGTCGTAATATATAGTTATTGCATATCTATTGCCGTACATTGTTTTCAATTGATGTGGTGGAGCGGTTACAATCATCCGGCCCTGTCTCATAATTCCGATTCGGTCACAGACTCGATCGATTTCCGTGATTGTATGTGATGTTAAAATGACTGAACGATTTTCCAACAACAAACGATTTATTGAACGATAGACAATGGCTCGCGTGATCTGCAAAGAATGTGATTAAAACTTGTCAAAATACATATGATCCGATAAATGATAATCATGATAAAAAGTAAAAATACCGGGTCCATATCAGATGTTGGCTCGTCCATTAAAACATTCGACGAAATACCAAAGCATGTAACGGCAACACTTAATTTACGACGATTTCCGCCGCTTAAATTTTTCACTAAAACTCTTCGATATGGTGTCAAATGGAAGGCTTCTAATGCCTGTTCGGTTACCTATAAATGAATCCGACGAATGAGCGTTAGTTTCATGGTTTCAAATAGAAATTAATTGATTTACGATGTCTTACTTCGACAATGTTAAGAATGCGACGCAATTTTGCATAATAGTGCATAGTTTCCTCAACCGTTAAAAGATTATCTAATGCATTTGTTTGTGGGCAATATGCAATACCTTTGCCACGATTCAAAATATTTACAGTCCCTGATGTTGGATACATTTCGCCCGAAAGCATTGAAAATACTGTCGATTTTCCGGCCCCGTTTGCTCCGAGCAGTCCAAAACACTGAAATAAAAAGAAGTTTCAGTTTATAATTCCCGAATGGCAATCCAGGAGCCAAACAACATATGTACCTCTCCAGTCTTAACCGTGAACGTTAGATCTTTAACAGCTTCATGCGTTCCATCATAGGTTTTGCACAGACTATCAGCTTTCATTGCAATTTCACCATGAGATTGACCGAATTTACTGAAGATCGAATGCTTTTTGATATCTTTAATTGCTGATCCATTCTGATGGAAGCTAGCTACAGTTTCAAGGACAGTGCTGTAAATGGTATTCGGATTGGAATTAGATTCTTCTGCTGCCAATCCAAATTCAAAATGAAACTTACTCAATTTTCTTAGCTTTTTTCGACTTTAAGTATGATCTCCAAATGCCACTTTCTACAACATAATTGATCGACCAGAAAAGAATACCGACACCAATCAAGGCACAATAATGCCGCAAAAGGAGATCACTTCTTATTGGAGATTTGTACGTGTTGATGTAGTAACGAGCAAATATTTCAGCCACCAAATGATTCTGACAGATTTGAACCAATCCATCGGCTAAAGCATGCTGTGGTAATACTAAGAATAGACGATTCAAGAAGTTCCTCATCTTGTCGCTGAACTGCAATCCAGGATTTTCAATAATAAGAATAATAATCGGTTGAAATTTATAAAAAAAATTTTTTTTTAATATTTTAACTTACATCACTTTCGCCGAGGACATCGAATAGAATTATTATGGTTATAGTTGACAAAGCAATTATTATGTTCAAACACAAGAAATACATATTTGCCAGACTTGCATCACTGAACAGCTTCTCACACAGATGAACCATTTGAATGGCAGCAAATCCAAACAGCACTAAAAGTACACAGATACCGGCCAAATTATCCTTGGCCGTGTACACTGGAATGTCGAATATTTTAAAGATAATCACAGCAAAAATCAATGCAATGAGGTAAATCTATTTGATAAAAAAAAAGGACCGAATGGTTATTATCTGTGGAATTTGGAATGCTTTTGATTATAGATTGACTTACAGTGATATCCCATAAGAAGGCAACACCCCAGTATGTTTTGAACGAAACGTCGCAGAGTTTTTGTTGTAACTTTTCACCATTCAGTCTTTCATTGACAATATAAACAGACGAGCCAGCCACAACCAAACTGAACGCAACCAACAGGATCAGTGAAATACCAGCATCGGCAACTTGTTGCAATCTAAATAAATACAAAAATCAATATTCATCAGTTGGTTGGTCGATCAATGCGGGATCCAAGAGAATGATTTTCCAAAACTTACATGGAAGATTGTGACAGTTCCTGTGCATCAAGTTTTAGCGGATGATTGTATGTGGTGATTTTCAAATTCGAATCGTTCATAACACTTCTCAAATGAGCTGTGTTCAATTCGTTCAAAAATACTGGCATCGAATGGTATCCATTATTATTATACCAAATGGCTGATCGTGTCCCATTCAAAGAAATACCTCCATATCGATTTTCTGGATAGTCATTGGTTGTATTCAAAACCCATCGAAATATTTCCTCCGACGAATTGAATCGTTTGCATTCGTTTCCAAATTGATCAAGCGCACCATTTGCATTGCATTGCCATGGGAATGTGCTGTGAATGTCCGTTGTAGACATATTACCATTTTCAGAACTATAAACTTCTGTCGAATTTGAATAAAGTCCACGTGAGAATTTCAAATTAACATCATGTTCTCCGGGCGGTCGGAGTTGCATGAAACCCATAGCAATAATTTCAAACATTGCTGGCAAAATAAGTACGCACAAAATGAGCCGAAAATTACGTTTGAAATGTAAATATCGTTTTTTAAGCAAAATTTTCATAACTTCAAATTCAGTCAAATGTTCATCCTGCACAATTGGATGGATGTCATCAATTTTTTTGACATCGCTGGCAAAGTGAACACTTCCATATGTTGCTGCTGATTTTTCATTTTTAGACGGAGCAACCAATTCGTTGAATACTTGTTCAAGATTGCTGCTTACGATACGGAAGCTCTCAATGGCTTGACTATCCACCATTGCCTCAATGGCTTTGAGTAAAGTTGCATAGTTTGCCATTTCTGATGCATCTGAACGATAATCGATGACAGCCACAAGTGACTCAGCCGAAATGGATTTTATCGACGAAGTTGATACGAATTCCTGAAGCAACATTTTAATTGATTCAGTTGCTTTGGCATTGTCAACATCACCAAAATTAACATGCAATTCAAATGCTTTAGTGAATTGTTTTTTTAACGAGTCTGGATCATATTCGGCTACAACATGGCCTTCTTTCATGATTAAAATACTGTCACTCAAATGTTCAGCTTCGTCCAAATAATGGGTTGCAAGAACAACAGCTCGACCTTGACGCAAATCAGACACCAATTTCCAAATATGTTTTCGGGCTTTCATGTCGACACCTAGAATAAAAGAAAATTTTACCAAACAAATTCAACCAAAAAATGAAAATCAATTTAATTTCACCTGAACATGGCTCGTCAAGTATGACCAATGAAGGTGAACCTGTTAATGCAACAACAACAAAATGTCAGTAAATGAAAAACAACACACTCATTTCGATAGGTTAAAATGATTTCCAACTTACAAATAAATGAAATCGCAACATTAAGCCTTCGCTTAAATCCACCCGACAAATGCTGTGAATAATAGTGTTCATGTTTACCGAACTGTAAACTTTGCATAACACGATCCACTTCTCGACTGTTCTCCTTTCCATTGGTTTTAATGCAAGCATACAACTCTAGATGCTCTCTGGCCGTTAGATTTGGAATTAAGATATTATTTTGTGGACACAAACCGACATTTTCTTCACGTTCATGAGCTGTGATTCGATCCCAATTTTGCGGCCAATAAACATGACCACTTGTTGGTGCAATTTGTCCAGTCAACAGTTTAATAATAGTGCTTTTGCCTGCACCATTTCGTCCCAGTAAACATGTAATCATTGTTTTGCGAAAAACGATCGAAACATTATCTAAAGCTGTGCTCGTGCTGTCCGCATATTTTTTTGTGCATGATTTTAATGCAGCGCCAATTGATGGATCCATATCTCTCTTCTCAATTTCATGGAATTTGAACTCTTCATTTGTGTAACGCTCGTAAATGTATCCAATGAATGCATACAAAATGAGATCAATGCAAATCATCACAAAACCAAATTTAAATTCGTTCGATTCAAATGTGCCGTCGAACGCATTTGCAATGGTAAATGGGCGTTGCTGAAGCTCAAGACGCATAATATATCGCCATGCATAACAAAAGGCCGTTGCAAACGAAAGACTCTACAAAAGATTAAAGATGAGAAGATAAAAATAATCGATTATTATTATAATCATTGGAACTATTTAGTGCTGAATCATTCGATTAGATTTGCGGAAGACATCACTCACAGCAAAAAATTTCGATGTCATGCTCAATATTGAACCCAACGAAATAATAATGATGTAAGGCATATACGTTATTAAAAATAATATCACAGTCGACACTGATCCATTACTAGCTGATCCAAAGAATGTGGACATCATATAACTGAGCGAAGATAATTATAAAAAAGAAAAATATATTTTTTTTTTCACATTTGAATATTTTCGAAATGATGAAATTCAAAAATTACCAAAATGAAATCACACAGGCACCGAATATCAATAAAAATCCATATAATAGTCCTCTGCTTGTTGTTTGTAGAATTCCACCGGTAAACAAAACTATTTCACATATTAAAAATGTTATTGCAAAATCAATGAATGTTGAAAGAATCCAGGCAATATTTTCAGATGATCGTTTCATTCCCATGATTCTCATGAGCTGAAAAGAAATCCACACAAAACATCGATAAATATTTCAATGGCTTGAAAAAATCAGCGATTAAAAACTGCATTCATTAACAGTCTTGTTATTTGAATAATCATCCTGTCTGACATAATTCATTGTCATTCATACTATAAACGCACCCTCAAAATGTCCAAACTTATTGGTTAGTCTCAATTTTGTGGGTGCGTCTTTTCTCAATGACAATGAATGAATGATCACAATGAATATTCAAAAGAAGATATTGTCATATGATAATGGCTCAATGCTGTTAGAAATGTGTGAAATTTATTAACTAAAAACTATTACGCAAAACTTACGGTACTATTTCCACTTTCTTTGGCCCAAATTCGATTCCGAACGGCATTTGTGACTTGAACAATGAGCGCGAAAAAGAATATCATTTGAATGCATTGAGCCAAATAAAGCCCAGTAAGAAAATCATCTTTTCGATATTTCGGATACGGAAATTGTTTAGTGTATGTTTTTATATCTCCGATTTCGATGCCTTCAAATTTCGGAGTTTTATCTTTTTTGAAATTAGATCCACCCAATAAATCTCCGAAGAAATCAAATTGTCGCTTCTTTCGAATCATCGTTTCGGCGGGATTCGTTGTACTCGTTTCATTTTGTCCTACATCGAAATCGATTTCTTTGGATTGTTGAACGACTGAAGAATCGGTAGTCGTTGGAGACACAGATTCAACTTTGTCACTGTTATTTGTTGTGATTTCTGTTGATTCTGTCGTTTCAGATGACGTTTGTTTAGTATTTTCATCATCACTACCAAAATCTGGAAATTCGTCATTTTCCGTTGTTGTAGTTGATGGTTCTGGCGTCGTTGTAGTTCGTTTCCATTCTTCTTCAAGCCGTACATTTTCCTCGTCGACAACCGACTTGATAATAGCCTGATCGATCATATGTTGAATTTGAATGAAACCTCTATGATATCTCATATCTAAATCAAAGTTTCCATTCGGTCCTGGAAACCAAAAACGATTTCGATTCTCAAGTGTAACCGGTGTATTGTCTGCATCCATACGAATCTTATATGAATATTCATCGTGTTTGGATTGTCCATTATTTTCAAAATAAACACCCGCATAGTAAAGCTTTTGGTCATTTAAGACAACAGCCAAATTTTCCAATTCCTCTTCACTGTCAACACCAACAAATCGATCCACCGAAAAACATTCAAAAATGTTCGCAACCGTTGCTACAATTTCTTTAACTTGTTTATCATGCAACAGTGCATCGAATACAGTGTCCAAAATTTTCGAATCAACATGGAAATTGGCCAACATTAGTTGAACGAATGGAGTTTTGGCCAAATTCACTAGATTCATAAATTTTTTCTGAAAATCGCCTTCCACACGCAAACTAGTGATCACGGTGTCAATACTTTTCAGGAAGATTTTCAAACGATTCATCGTTTGTAGCGTATCGTTTGCCTATCGTGATTTGAACAACACATCCAATTTATCAATTTTAATAAATAATTATTCCAAATATTTTTTCATAAAATTGATATATCCAAATAAAAGTGAATTTTTTGGGAAAACTTACGTTTCGTACAAATTGATTGGTTTTCTCGTTGATTGGACCATAAAGAAACTTTCCCTGGATGATTGGTTTGATATAATTCCATGTAATTTTACCATTATTTGTATTTGTTACGTCTAAATAGAGCTGTTTACAATATGGAGCTAAAATTGGATAAATGAAATTGGTTTGCGTTAGTGATTCATTCGATTCGTTTCATTGACAATGCAATATCTCTTACTTGGCATAACATCCAATTCATCTTTATTCGCTCCATTATAATCTTGAGAATACAAAGCCCGATCAACCAAACGAATATTATTACTCCGTGGAAACGGTTTCCCACAGAATAAATATCCAGATTTCGAAAATGTCATATCGTCCGACCAAAGCTGTGTTGCGTCAAATGTACTGTCAATCGGTGATCCACTCAATCCTACCATTTCCATTATTCGACCCACATTTTCTACAAAAAACAATTAAATTTTTTCGTTTTCAGAATTCCACATTTTTATTGATTTTTACTCACTTTCAAGTACATTGAACATAGGGTGTGTAGCAATTGACGTAATCGTGCCCAAAAAATTTGCTGATGTTGGTAAATCGACGATAGCATTATACAGCTTCTCTTCATTTAAGAACGTCTGTACTATATTCACAATTGGCGTGATACTGAAATAAAAAAAATTCGAATTGAATATTCAACACTGCGTAATTTTTTTAGGGCTTTGAAAAATATTTATGGCGTTTTCAGAGTTCATCACTCATTCACCATTTAAACCACAGGGCGAAAGCAAAATGACATTTGCATGTAAACAAAAAGCGATACGATGAGCGCCAACTATGGTTTTGACAGACACTGTCATTACGCCTATATATATGGCTGAAGTTCTGCGGATTGAAATGATTTTTTAGAATGTTTTTATTTGAAAAATATTTTTCTTGGTTTCGAGATATTTTGATACATGAAAACAATTAATGTTGGATATTAGTTTTACCTCAAATATCAAAATAAAATAATAAATATAATGAGCCGTCTAAATTCTGGCGAATTATATTTTATATAGTTCAGACATAAGGCACAGATGTCACTAGTTTTCGGTTATTGCTCTAACTCTGTGATTTAAACTTACGGTGCTGTTTCGAAATTCGATATTTCCGAATAGTTTTGTGTGCTCGAACAAGCATTATCGATTGTACAAATGTAAGATTGAAAGAATGGCAATAAAGAAGTTTTGGACGGCAATTCTCGGGTCGGAAATTGGCAATCATCCACATCATGAGCACCGAATTTCAGCCGTAATAGATAAACCGTTAGGAATATTATGAGGGGCCAAAGGAACTGTACAGCAGTCAACCACTGAAAAAAAGATACCAATATTTCGATAATTAATTGATTGACCGGTCTGCCAATTAAATGATGATCATTATGATAATAACTAACCGGTTGTCTTCTTTTCACTAAAATATCTTTCCAAAGCAGTGCTTTGATTTGTGTGCAATTTATGTATTTGCAAAGACACGATTTAATGCCCATTTTGAATTAAAATTTTGTTGTCTTTTTTTTTTATCTATCGAATTTCACTAGATCTGCATTATTTATCATAATAATTCAATGGCGATATCGCTTCCTGAGCTGTTTTATTCTCGTTATCTGTTTAAAACTTTCAACTGAAAATAAAAGATAGAAATATTGAAAATCTGGATTTCAAATTCGTTTTTTGTGTTTTCAAATGTGGAAAAAATGTTAAAAAAACATGCATTTCATTGCCCATCAATCAACTGTCGTTATTCGTTCAGTATTTTGCGTCATTTGATCACGAACATTAAACATCTCAGTGAACAACAATTTGGAATTGATAGCGGATCGGTAAGTGCTTAGATATAAATCGGATAAATTTCTCGGCGTGATTCGCAAACCAAAGATTCATTAAAGTTTTTTCACCCGAAGTCCAGAGCCATCGGAATTCTATTGTTTGAATTTCAAATTGTTGTTTGATACATTCAACTGAAATTTGAACACTTGCAACAGTATTGAAAGAGAGAGAAAGGAAAACAAACAAATATTCTGGCGCATTAAAACTGCTTGAAAAAACTACCTGAATCATACGAATCCAAACAAACGAAAAAACGAACTTTTTGTGAGTGAATGTTTGTCTATTAAATTGTTTATCATTCGCATTTGTGTTTTGTATTTATAAATATTAACATTGCTAATAATCAAAGGGCCATTCGAGTGGGGCATCTCTATTAATTTCAGTCGTCAATACGAATCAATTTAATACAGAAACGAAAAAATCGTTAAGTAATCGAACAAAATCGGTACTCAATCGCTGTATGCGTCATTGTTTGTCATTGCGATTTTATCAAACCGAATCCTCCACTTATTGACACGGAAGTTGAATTATTCGAATGTGCTGTGAATTTGCACAAAAACACTTTACTGCCCGATGTGCCATGTGGTCACACGCGAAAATATGTTTTTTATCTTAATTGTTATGGAAGGAAAAGAGAAAAAAAACCTCTGTTAAATAAAAAGATGCTCACAATTGTTCAATTAAGATTAATACAACTTTTTGATTTACATTTTACTTTGAACATGAGAATCCGTTTCGGGTTTTCAAGTGTCTTCGTAAGTATGGATCCAGTTTTCATTTTATTACACTACTTAAGCATTTTCTAAATGTTGTTATATTTAAAGACCTTATGCATTAATTAAAACCAAACAGTCGAACTTAAATTTAAAAAAAATAAAACAAATTCAAAAGTTTTCCACGTGTAGTACAGTGTACACTACGCAAATATTGTCAACAACAATTTGTTATTGACGTGTCAAATTAGCCATGGTAAAATGTCAGTTGGATGCTGCATACGCATCGGGCTTATATTTTTTTTCTTGTTGCTATGAATTTGTTTACAACTGACAACAGGAGCTTACGTAAATCCGACTGCTTCATAAAATTTGGCATTTAAAATGTTTCCCATCGAATGTTCCAAACTTATGACAAGAATTTTCGAATCACGAGTTCATGAATTGAACCGGTTTGGTTTTTTCATTATCATTTTTGATCAAATTTTTTCTTAATAAAAAAGTTAAGATTTCCCATCATGGCTCATGATTTATCTTATTCTTTAAAAAAAAAAATTGGTTAAGAAGTGATTTGATTCCATAACCAAACTTTCTTCAGCAACCGCGAACAGCGAACATTGTGAAGAATTGAATAACGATTGATATTTGGAATTCATAAAAAAAGCAATTATCATTATTATTACTTTTTTATTTCATGATAAATGTTCCAAAGTCTTTACGAGCCATTAAAAACGTAATAATTTTGAAAGTGAAACTGGTAATTGCTTGTGGATATTCAAAAACAAAAATCGTTCGTCTTTCGGTTCGATTTACACCAATGAATATCAAAACCAAGCGACAATATTATTGCGGTTAAGCCCCGGGAATCTATTTATATAAAAATATTTTATTTATTCATTCAGTCAGGTTGAATATTCAACCAGTTCCAGATCCAAAATGTGTTTTTTTTTCATTTTCTTTTTTTGTTCATACTTCACGTCTCTTGTCTCTTGTCTGCACACATTCGTTTTAAAGGTCGAAAGAACAAAACGAAAAACTTGAAATGATTCGGGTTTAAATTTTAAGAAACAATTTGATAAGCGACGCGCGTGTGTGCACACGTTTTATCTTTGTTTTATATGGGGATTTAATGCGAAATCTCATGTCAATAAAGAAAGAAAAAAAAAATGTTAACACTTGGTTTAAGCAAACATTTTTAGTTAAAATGAGCAGACACTTCGATTGAGCGTGATAATCTTTTGCAATCATTTCAAAATTCGATTAGCATCCAGTCGCAAGCCATTCAAGTGTGCAATTCCAAATTCGAGGAAAAACTCTGACTATGAAACAATATAAATATATTCATTAAGATGAAGCATCATTTTATGAGCAACTTTTATTTTCATATCTATTGCACATCTTCATATATACGCATTACGCATCCACCAAGGTTACACATCAAACAACTGACCAAGATACTAATGAAAACAGATGAATATTTTTTTCATTTATATCAATTTACAATTGCTCGTTCGCCAATACAAACACAGACCATCATTTAGCAAATAAATAACGATGTAAAGCATCGAATGTAAATTCCGTTGAAGAAGAAACAGATAATGACAACACAAATAAGCAAATAAAGACTGTTTTTATTCGCACGCGCAAAAAAACAATATATCGATTTTAATCAAACAATAGAAATTCGAAGACAATTTACTGTCCTGTGAATAAAATAAGACAAATATTGAACAACAAAACGGAAACTTTTTTGGTGAATATGCAATTTTAGCTTGATATTCTCAAAGAATTTTGCTTCCAATAAAAACGAAATACAATATTCGTTTGAATTGAACAAAGAACATTTTTGAACGTCGCACAAAAACATCACCACGTGGTAGTTCATTTCATTATTATTCCTGAGAAAAATAATAATAATCGAAGAATTTGTCATCATTTGCCTGAAATATGTGCATGTTTTAAAAAACATCAAATGAAATTAATTCAGCGATCGTCTGAATACTGAATACTGAATACCGTTTGCAAAATGTGTAAACGAAACCGAAAAATTCTCTAAATCACTCAAAAAGAAAGTCGGAATTTAATCGATAAGAAGTAATACTATCGCCAGTAGCCAATAGCCAACAGCCGACAGCCAACATACTATAAATTTACGATACGAGCAATGAACTAAAAAAAAAAAGAGAACGGAACATTGCTTTCATTTACTCTTTTTCATTGTAATTCATTGGTTGATTACACAGCAACCGAGTCAGACAACTGGTTCGATGTGATGTACGGGCTCATTACTCACGAATGAGCAGAAAAAATTAAATTATTCTGAATCGATGTTCTGTGAAAGCAAAAGCGATTTTCTTTTCTACTCATTTCATATGTATCTGGTATCTGGGGATCCAACCAGTTTATGAGAAATTGAAGAAGATGAAAAATTTTTGGCACACTTAAATTGTCGATCGGTTGATTCTTTTGAGAGAGAGAGAAAGAGACGTAGAAACAAAAAGAAAAAGTGAAAAAGTAAGGTTATTTGCGCACGGTGCTTTCAGCATGCTTGACATCTATTCAAAAGCTAACACAGTTAATAATTTATACCAATGTTTCTCGAACATTGAACATCGATGACGATAAGTGAAACTAAAATTGATATTTAGTAGTTTAACATTTACCATGCCATTTGGTGTCAATCGAGTACAGGCATAGCGCATAGTGTACAGCGCATGGTCATACGGGTAGAATTGAGGCTAAATTATTTTAACTGTGTTTTTATTTCTTTTGTCAGACCAGCAAGGGTTCTGCTGTCTCATTTACTCTTCCATCTGTATTTCATTTACTCTGTTGAGATTGTGTAATGATTAGGCTCATCACGTCGAACATGAATAGTGAACAATTAATCGTGAGCCGAAAAGAGGGCTCATCCATTGCGACCAAATTTATAATTATTTATTCATTGCAATCGTTTTTATTTACAAATGAGAACAACAAAACGGTGAACGTATCAAAGATTGTGAGAAGAAAAAATAAACATAATGTAAATGATGTTGATGTGAGTTCAATATACGACACTACGCCTATCTCGGCTCAAGACAACAAAACAGTCTCATTTTTCGCTCACATTTCTTTCGTAATGATTGATCGTGTTAATATTATTTGTATTTGATTCTTTCAAAACGACCAGTTGGCAATGGAATTTATAATTTTTTTTCCCCCTATTACCAGCGAACAGTAGTCTTTCATATATAAGTTCATATCTCTATTTAAAATTGATAGATCACTTTCCATTCTCGTTGGGATTCAGTACATCAGTATAACGACAGCGATAAACTCTGTATCGCTTTGTATCAAAAATAAATAATAAAATACGAATTTGTAATATGCAAAATGCGAAAGCATTCCGATTGGGACACGGTCGGTTGTTTGATCATTCGTTTATTCATTTTATATAAGTATTGTATTGATCGAAACATAAGATTAACATGATGAGCTCTAGTGTTCAGTGTTCAGTGTTTATTCTATGAAATGTTCGCATCCGCAATGAATACAAAGATTCCAAAATATAATGGATTTATTTCGATCCGTGTTACATGCAATACATTCCAATGCGATTTCAATTTTTCAATGATTTGTTTTCCATTCTCTCATGCTTCGGATATGGGAAAAAAAAAATAAGTCTCATCGAATCATCTGGGCATAAGTTTTGAATAACATGAATAATAAAATTTGGAGAATATTAAAATATTTATTGAGAGATGAAAAGAAATGAATTCATTGTTTGTCATCATTTGGCCATAGACACATTCAATCGGTCAGACACTTTGACCAAAACAATGCTTTCATTCATCAACATTAATAAACATCAACGCATTGATACATAGTACATCAGACGAGAAATGTCCACGCAATCGTTTAAAATGCAATTTAAAATGTCTCTTTAGTTTCGATTTTTTTTTACGATTTTCTTCAATCAGTTATTTATAGTTACTCATTCAAAAACGGAATTTACGAGGCAAAAAAGATTTACGATAATTATTATGCGATGAGTGAAAAAAAAAACCGACTCAAATCGGTTGACTTCACTGAATGAAAAACCCTATTCGATTCGAATGATTCAGACGACACACTTTTTGAATTTGAACAGCTCATTTTAACCGATCGACGTACGATGTACACTGTACACTGCTCGATGCATTCGCTAATGAATTTATTGCTATCGCAGCTTAAAAGAATACAACAAAATTGTACAAATTACGAATTTACAATTTCAACTGTTAACAATATTATGATCTAGTTTTTTTATTCTAATTTGGATTTCTCATTTTTCATTTTAACCATTTTTCTTTTGTTCCAATTCACAGTAAAAAATATTGTTGGATTTTGTTTTTGTTGTCGATGTTCTATCACCATCTTCCTATTGTGTTGAATGGCTTGTGCCACATGACAATAAACTCATAATTTCGTGGAGTATGAACTCTGTGCGTTTTGCATTTTAATTTATTTTTTGTTTTGTTTGTTTGTTTGTTTGGAAAAATTAAGCCGAAACGTGAAATCATTCTTCGTGGTCTCTTTTTTCCTCTTTCGCACCCGTTCATATTTCTACTCATATGCAATGTTCAATGCAGGCCAACTGGTGCGTGAATTTTATATGGTAACTGAAACGATTTACGCAATTCGATCGAAGAATATATGAGGTTAAAAACTATGACTTAAATATTTTGAGCATTTTTCGTACCAATCGCAAACCAAATTGATATTTTTGTAGTGAACAAATTTTGTATAATGATCGGTTCAAGTGAACAAAGTACAAAAGTATCGATTGAAGGAGGAATTTTGATGATGGAATGAAGAACAATGTGAAACCGGTATGACTTTCATTCGATTGAACCATTTTGAATTGTAATTTAATTCATAAATTTGTTTGAACAGCCGGTCCCGTATAATAGTATCCAATCAGAAAAGACATTGTCAATTGGATTCACAGAAAAGAGACTTGAATGTCGTGTATGTTAACATTTCAACGATGATCGATACTCGAACTTGACTGTGCACATCGAATATATCGATAACTATTCGAATTTGAAATGGCTTTGGCCAACAATTCATTTATATTGTTTTCTTTATTTTTCCTTTTGCTTTGAATTTTCACAATGGTCTCATTTTGTGTCGTTCGCATAATAACGCTGTTTGCACCACAATATCCACGCCAGCATTTAATGGCAACGAATTAACGAGGGGGAAAAAAAACTTTCTTTCACAATTCTCAATGTTTACCTCAGCTGTTCGCTTTATTCGAATTCACACATAAAACACGTATAGCATACATGACGAATGCGGTAAAAGAAAATCGGTCAGCCGATCGTTCGAAATTATCAATGCAATTCTTTCGAACGTTACGAAAAAAAAAGAAATTTTTTACACTAAACACTCACTCTTCTGCCTTTTTCGTCTCTCGCTTCTTCTCTCTCTCTCTCTCTGTCTCTCTTTCTCCCTCCCCGTCTTTATAAATTACCGAAATTCAATGTTCAGACGCAATAAAATTACAAAACATTTGATCTGTTACCGCAACGTTTTGTCACTATTATTGAACCCGAAACAAATATTTTTGAAAATAAGTTCAAACTGTTGAACAAGCAAAAGAACACAATCGATAGGAGGTCAGTTACTTGAAAGATTTACACAAATGAAAAACGGTCCAGATTATTCCTATCTTCGAGTGTTTTTCGATCATCAAAAGTCATTCATTCGGACTATTGATTCATTTTTCTTTTTCGCTATTTTTTTTATGCGAATTTTTAAATATAAATCAAATATTTATCTTTTTTTTTCTAGTTTTGAATGATTATGAAGCGAATGAAATAGGCGCCGTTGATAAAAATCAATTTCCTCTCTTTTTTCAACACAACCTTATAGTGATTTAAAAATAAACACTGAATTTACAAAGATATCGTTTCGGTGCAAAAGAGCGGTTTGATAAACGCGTGCAATCACGATCAACAACACTTACAAACTGATCGCCACTCAATCGTTTTTGAGTGAATATCAAATTCATCAGAAATCCATTCGCACTCGCAATCACACACAGCCACTCACACCTTCGAAGAATTGTTGATCGGCGCGTGTATATTTGAACATTGCTTACATTCGGTCTCGTTCACTCTGTTAGTTCCAGTATCTGGCATATTCAATCAATATGATCTATGAACAACTATGAACAACACGGAACGCAAATGAGCGTCGTACGATTGTTAGATGATTGCGTTTGTTTCATCTTTTTGTTTCATATTTTCTTGTTTAATTGTTTTTTTCGTCGTGTCTTGGAAAAACTGTATTTCTTTTGAATGTATTCGTGCTGTGTGGAACGATTCGGTCTCAGTTACGTTGAACCAGTCACTCAAAACTTATGCTTATATTTTGGTAAATTCGAAACGATTGCGAATCATCATTTTCCCTTCTTTTCCCGTTGCAATAATTCTAATAAATAAAATGCAATTTTAATCTGAATAGCGAAAGGTGAAAAGCATTTGACGTTAAATCAAAAGCGAACAGTCATATCAAATTTAAATTTTAGTTTTTAATCAAGAATTTGATCGTTTGTCATTTGATTTGTAATTTATTATTGATTGCTCACTAATAACCCATTCTAAGCAGGAAATTTATAGCATTGCTTATGATGATAAGTAGAATTTATATCTTTTGGGTTTTTAAAATGCCAAAATCGTCGACTACTAATTATTATCAGGAAGAAACTTTGATTTTTGATTGAAAATAGTTCTGCTTCCGTATCAAACGAGCTCCTAAACTTTGGATCACAGCCACGCCAGCATTCGAAGAAAAAATTTCGTTACAGAATTTGCATGCACACTTTTGGATGAATTGAACCCGTACGCCTAATTACCGAATGCATTTCGGGATCATTTCACAATTTTTGCAATTATTATTCGTCTGACCGGAGCGAACATTGACAAGAGATGCATTTTTCATCCGCAAATACATGTAATATTTTATTATTCAACGAAGTGGTTCACAGTGTGTATTTCTTTTGCTTTTGTGAATAATTCAACATATTAGTTGTATTGAAATTGAGCAAACACTGTGAATATCAATTCCATTGGAGCGCCAAATCAATGATAGAACCGTATGTGGCTTCATCAAAATGATAAACGTTTTAATTTTATTTATTATATTTTATTTCAGATTTAATTTTTGTGTTCAAAAATAGAATTTTTTTTGTTGTTTACCAGCCGTGGAACATCAATTCAGAATCAATCTCTGTCATTATATTGAATGATTATTCCACATGCATATGGACAAATTGTTTGTCTGATTAAAGCTTATAGGTTGCTATAGAGGCACGCAAAACGCACTCAACCAGAACCATTTGATTACAGTTTTTAAAAGCGATTCAAACGATGATCGAATACCACCATGTCGCACATGAGTTGAATTTCATTTTAAAATCCCTTGTCGCTGTTTGCTGTTCACTGTTCAACTGCCGTCACATGATATAATTCTAAAGTTTTTTTTTTTGGATTCAAACGTTTGAAGATTAATTTGATAATTGTGAATATAATAAATATACTGAATATTGAGGCCTCAAGTCCATTTCCTAGACGAATTACCAGAAAGCGGAAAAAGGAGAAAATAATATATTTAACATTTCAGCGTTAAACAACCCGAATCCCTTTCGAATATATGTAATTAAAATTCGGATTCCGAACATCTTTTTTATCAATAATAAATAATAATTTGTGGCTTGTGTGATCATCAGTCGATTAATTGGTGAACAGCTCACAATTATCAATTATAACGATGATTGTGCCAACCATTCATGAAAGCATGGGTACAGGCGATATGCCAGCATATTATACATTTGACAGCGATGTGTATAGTTAAAAATGATTTTTCTCACAAATCCTGGACACTGTAGTCATTCGATGAGGCTATTAAATATCAATCGACTGGAATATTTATATATATTTTAAGAATATGCTGGCATATCGCCTGTGCCCATGCTCCCGTGAATGGTTGGATCGTGCTGGAATCGATATGCCGGACTTTGCTTCTTTATATTAGAAATTTTATTTTATGAAATAAGCCGGAAAATTTCCAATGGTGAACGAGCTAAACGGTATGGCAAGTTGTGATATCCCGGACAACGAATTTTTTCTTGAAATTATGAATTTTTGGGGACTCGGTTGTCTATTGCTTACGTAAGCCATTGACCATTGACATTTAGACGATACTTTTTAATTGAATTCACTGGACAGTGCAAATTCGGTCTCGAGACATACGTCTGAATGAACAATGTATGTACAGAATTTATGAATAATGAAAACAACAATAATAAGTTATTAACACGTAAAAGCGCTTTTGTGTTATGTACACAAAAAAATAAGAATTAACTCCGCTCAGGAGAGCATTGATTGCGGTAAAACCAAAGTCATCGCAAAGCATTAACTTCAAAAATGAAATCATAATTTTATTAACGGAGCGATAATAATAAAAATAAAATAATTGCGGTCCCTTTTTGTGTGTGCATCAATGGGATTATATTCTTAATATTTTTGATATATGTTCTCAAAAATTAAAGCCAACACTTTAATGATATATCAAGCGTTAATTGTGCTCCCCAACAAAAAAAAAAATCCATCATTATGATCATCGTTGCATTGCCATATTAATGATTCATTAATAATGAGACCGCGGAATCATCAACGAAACGGAAATTACAAGAGAACGATAGACCGAAATCTAAAAATATTCATTCACTAACATTCCATATTAATTATTCGTTCGTTGGAACCGGATATTTTTTGCAAAACCGAACTGTTTTGCAACACCGAATTGTTTGTATTGTTCTTGCATATCGAAAGGCGACGGTATAAAAATGGAATTTCCATTTATGAATGCATGCAATCGTGAGCCTTACACTGTCTTTAGCTATCATTATTACATATTGTTCTTCGAGAATTTTTAACATTCATTCGTCTAGTTTTATCTGGGAATTGCTCTTGACCTTGAATTATATCCATAGTGACGATGGAGTCGGCTCTGCTTTTTCAATTTGCAGTCCATTGTAATGGCAATTAATAAACAGGGGAGAGAGTTGTAAGCAAAATAATCCACATTATTGTTTTCATTGTTTTGATCCCGTTCAACTGAAATCCCTTAATGAAAAATTGTTTGTTGCACATATATGAAGACAAAACTTAAACGAATTGTTTTATTTTTATTCCTGCACATAACGCTTGTCATGTCACCAACAACAACCAACAGATTAAAATCGAAATTTAAGTTTTTGCTTGACGTGGCAACAAATGCGTAAGCAACAGTTTTGTGACGCGTTTTACAAACTCGTAATTTAGCAAAACGAATATGAATTTAAAGAAAATGGTCTGAGTGAATAGGCAAGTGTTTGATAGCATTCACATGAATGAGTAGCGCGTAACGAAATGTCAAACACTTTGTTTATATTTCAATTTTTACTCAGTTACTCAAATTTTCCCCTTATTTACTCATTCGAATATGTGTAAGTTGTTTACTCACAACAAAAACGTTTTTCATATTGAATCTGTCAGCTGTAATTTGACATGAACGTTAAAGTCATTTTCATATATTTTTCGTAATTTAAAATCTCGAACTTTACATATGCAAACAGGTTAGTTGATTTTCATGAATCTTTAAAAATTTTCCCTATATTGAATCTAGACGTACCAAATTTTGCTACATTCGGCAATGGTTGCTACGTAACGTTCGTTTGATTGATATAATAACAGAGCAAACCATAAAATAACCAGCACCCAGCTCGTTCTTCGTTTGTTCAGTGAATCGCCCCAAAAAATGGATTGGAACAACAAAAGTGATCCAAATTCATTCGAAAGATTCTTCATGGAATATTTCGCCGAAGCAAAGCAAAAAATATCCGATGAAGAAAAACAGAAATTTAAAGAACCACTTCACCTGAAATCTTTTGAAAAGGCGGCCATCATCTCAATACTGAAGCAAACGGTTGCGAAAATCAGTGTAATTAATAAGGCATTTGATGCTAGGAATAAATTAACCGAATTGCCGACACCAAAAGTGGCGATGGATGTGCGATTTCAAGAGAATCACATTGAAAAGTTATACGACGAAAAAACTTTACAACCATTGCACGAATGTTATAAAGCAATGTCCGAAAATAAATTGAAAGATGATATTGAATTGATACGCTGCGCAATGGAAGTTTGTATTGAGGAAATAGACAAATTCGATCGTCTTGATCGATTTGCTACATTCATTTTCAGTGAGAATCGTGAATCAAGCGATGAATACAATTTGCTCATTACATACAGTAACAATTTGGACAAATTGAAAGACCTGCAACAGAAATTGAAACAGAGCCGTATTGAGAATGAAGCATCACTAAGGCAACTGGACAACGATTTGTTTACATTGAAAACGGAATGTGAGAACAAACGTGATGCTCTCAAATTAGAAAGTCGAATGGTGGCTAAATGGGAATCAGCCCGACATGAACAAGTTGAGGCCGTATTTAATCATGAATTGAAAATATTAAATAAAACTCAAGATGATCTGGAAGAGAAAATGGAATGTGAGCTGGTGGCTATAAATGAAATGATGGCTTTTTATCGTGCAAAATGTTCAAAACTGGAAAATTTAATCGAACAATGGGAACGTAAGCTTGAAACCGAGCGAAAAGAGTTGGATGATTCAATTGAACACATCAAACAGAATATTGAAGATGTTCGATCGAAGCATGAAATGATTAGGGATGTGTTTCTTAAGCGCGAAGAATTCATTGAAAATTATTTTATTGAACAAAAACAGCTGGAAGAATTGAGACAAATGGAGGCCGAGAAATGTGCAGCAGCTATTCGTATTCAGACTTGGTGGCGCGGAACTATGGTACGGAAACAATTGGGACCATATCGACCAAAAAAGAAAAACAAAAAACTAAAAGCTGGAAGAAAGAGTTAAATTTATAGTTTATAATTAATTTGAAATCCGAATGTATTTCGAATTGAATCAATACAGAAAATTTGCTTTTTATCCATTTTTTTTTATTCTTAAACTTTGTGCGAGAATATTTTTATTCACATTTATGTTTGGTTATGTTTGCCCACTGGAATATTGTCAGCTGACAGCATGTGAACGAACCCCAAATAAGCTGTCAACGGACAACAACACGCAGTCAGCGATGTCAGACATGTTTCGCATATGATGACGTTTCACAAAAAAAAAAGTTCATAGTTTCATATGCAAATACTTTCTCTGAGCTGAAAACTTGTTAAAAAAACAGGAATTTAATAATGACTGAGGAGAAAATTGTTCCCGAAAACGAAGGCACTTCGACCGAAACACAAAAGCCCGAAGAGATTGAAGTAAATTTATTTTCGGTGGATATTTTACGATTGATTCGAGATGCACAAAAACAACACGGTCTCCGACACGGTGATTTTCAACGTTATCGAGGTAATTACAAGTGAAAATTATTCGAAAAATGATTCTCTGCATCTGATTTGATCAATTCGAATCGAATTATTTCGGATTGTAGCCGGAAGAAAGAGATGAGAATATTAATTTGTTACACAAAAAATTTACTTTTATATTTTCCATTTCATTCAGGTTATTGTACACGTCGTATCAGTCGTTTACGAAAAGCATTGAAATTACCGCAATCCGAAAAGCGTACACATAAGAAGCGTGATGTGACTGTTGCACACTTGGATGGTGCAACTGGAAAGGCTGCAATTGCTGGTCCCAGTGGAGATGAACGTTTTCTTTATATTCCATTAATTTTGGCTGAACGTGCCTGGTCTTATGCAATGCAATTGAGACAAGAATCAAACACCGAACCACGAAAAAAGTTCCATTTGGTGAATAGATTACGTCGTGCGTGTAAACATGCCGTTGAACTTCAATTATTGAGCGATGCCAGCAAACGTTTGGATAAAAAAACGAAATTAGAAGTGAATGCTTATGCAGCATGTATGACTGGTTATTTGAATTTTGAGATTGGTTTATGGGAAAAAGCAGCCGAAAATTTCAAACAAGCGCAAATTATCTATGAAAATTTGAGCAAAGTAACCCAAGCAACATCTGGTGATGCTGAATTAATCGAATTATATAAGGCAAAAATCGATGAATTGACACCAAGTTTACGTTATTGTGCATACAATTTGGGCAGTAAAGATGGTGCCGCAACAATCGATGAAGTATTGGAAATGCGTCGTACTCAGGGTGCTGGTTCGCACATCGATTTAGAGGCATTTAAAATGGCTCAATTGCAAGATGCAAATGTCGAAACAATTGAATGGCGTAATTATAAAATTCAATTACGTTTGCCGGAAAAAGTGCGCCTATTTCTTTTGAGTTTGCAGGATTTGGACAAAACAATTGAACAAGCCAAGGATCATCAAGCGAAAATCGATATTATCGAAACGGTTTTGATTGATTGCAAAGATAGCATTCAAGCCGCAAAAGATGAATTCCTAAAATCGGATGCTAAAGGTAAGAGTGGTGCCGATGGTACAGCAGCTATATCGAACAATGTTAAAATCCTATTGGCATATTTGAATTATATTCGTTTGATTCGTACGTTGGAGCGTAATTTATGTTTGGTTGCACAAACAAAACAAAATTTGTCAATGGAAAGTGGTGTCGGTGATGGTTCAAAGAGTGCCGATGCAACGAAAAAAGTGGCACGTCCACAAAATTTGACACGTTTGTATGAGATCATTGCTCAAAATGCAATTGAATTGCAACAAATTCCCGGCTTGGAAAATGATAAATCGTATCAGAACGAAATTCAGAATTTATCAGTCGCATTCAAAGCATTCCGATGCTATTATATTGCACTTACATTGGTCACCATGTTCAGATGGAAAGAATCGGTTGCACTTTATGAACGTAAGTTGTCCTTTGGATTTATGTTCCACTAGTCGAATATTATTAAGTACTTTCTCTTTGTTTGTTTCTTGTCAGGTGCCAAAAATTATGCAAATGATGCCTTATCTGGTGCACCGCATCAATTCAATTTAAAATCTGAATTGAATACACTTTTGAAAGATATTGAAAGTTGCAAATTTTCAGCACATGCTTATAGTGTATTGGCTGCCGATGGAAACACAGCCGTTTCAAATGATGGCCTATTATATTTGGATGGAACCAGCCGCAGCAAACAAAAGTCTCTCAAATCAAAACCATTATTCGACCGATTACCATATTATCTGGAAGATCAACAATTGAATTCAAAGAATCCAAATGTTTTCAAATTGACACCGGACATGGAACCAATTCCATGCAAACCATTATTCTTTGATTTGGCATTGAATTTCATTGAAATGCCGTCGTTGGATGAAAAAATGGATTCACCGGTTAAGAATAATCAACAACAAGGCATTTCTGGTTTCGTTAAAGGATTTTTGGGCTGGGGCAGCGGCAGTGCCAATGCAAAAAAATAATCATGGATTTTCATTTGAATAATTTTCAACATAGAATTTTTTCTTATTACACAATTTATCCAATGGCATGCCTAGCATAAAAGATAGCATTGAAATTATCCAATTGCCACCACTTGTTGCTAATTTGTTTCATTTTTCTGTTCATCGAAATAATAAAAATCGATTTTGAAAGAGAAAAAATTACTTACCTTTTGATTCAAGTAGCTTGAGCGATCTTCCGAAGGCTGATTTGAATGTGTAAAACCTGCGTCATAGAATTTCAAACTATTTTTTATGCAGATTACTTTATTCAAATTCATTCATTTTCAACAATTTCTTTATCGTATATCGTATTCTATGTTTATTTGAATTCATTCAATTGTAATAAGTTTTCTGAATCGATCACAAATCTTCATTTTCATGTTGGCCAAATGTTTAGCTTTCTCGAATTCAATTCGATTCGATTCGTTCCAATACCAATGAATGTTTGTATTCTTTTGGCCCAACTTCGGATAGAGTGATGCGCCATATTTTCAAATTAATAAACGGTCGCATTTTAATTTCAAACTCGTTAAAATTAGTTTTGTTTTCAAAATGAAATGAAAATGTTGAAAATTTTTCGTGTGGTGCAAATGATGAGAAAATATTGCTAAAAATTTCGATATTATTTTCAAAGTCTTCGTGTTTTTTGCCAATCCAAATTTGTAAGTTTTGGAGCTTTGGTAGTGTCGGCATCAATTTTGATAAATCGTCATCAATGTTCTCCAATATCAGGCACTTTAAATTCTGGAAAGTTTTCAAGATTTCAGTGGTGATAAAGAGATGAGTATGAAATATAATCATTCGTTCGAAATTTTCCGGCTGAACGATTTCTTTTAATCGACTTGGTGAAAATTCTTTCAGGTTTTTTCCATTATCAATGAAGATTTCAATTTCAGGACCGTTTATATTTACTTCGAGAAAATCTGATTCCTTAAATTGCTCGAAGGAAAGACGTTTAATGTGGGGGTTTATTTGCATTGCTTTCACTACGTCGTCGTATGTGATTTGCATTTCTTCGTTGCTATTGTCCACCTCCACTACAAGTGCTTCCAGCCGAGGTAGTTTTTGGCACATGTAATCCCGCGCTTCGCCAGTGGTTATATATAGCCTAACTACATTTTTGAACAAAGAATTGAATTCGGGCAACGAATAATCAGCCGTATCGATACCAATGAGGTCAATATTCTGCAGCGGATTTTCAATCAGAATTGGCAAATATTTCGAAAGCATCAACTCTTTACGGCTTTGTGCACAAAAAATGTTTACATATTCGATCACCTTCCGTAATTGACAATCATTCTCAATAGATGAATACTTTGTTTCTATTTCCAATTTCAAAATCAAATCGCCAAAATTTCGGAGTAACTTTAAACTTGTGACAGTTTTCTTAATCACACGTTCACCGAACGAGTATAATAATGGTTTCATATATACTTCCTTCTCATTTGGCTCCAATGTGAACTCTCGCCAAACAAATTTTCGTTTGAAAGCCAGTCGAGCCGCTTGACGAGCATCGATACAAACATCAGCAATATTCACTAAATCCGATAGATATAAATGGCCGGCAATTACTTCCCAATTGTCAAAAGAAAGCTGTGGACGTTCGGCGCCTTCCAATGACGAATAAATGATTACATTCAGATTCATATTCATTATTTGGTAAAGAAAAGTTTTTCATTTGATTCTTACTTTTGGCATTCGAATTTGATTTACTTCGAATATTGTATGGTTGATTGACGGCTTTTGATAATTTTCTCTTTGATTTTTCCATGATGATTGTTCAAATTAATTATAAAATGATATCGAATATATCAATTTTCCAATTAATTTAAACGTTTTGGTCTGAGCTCGTAAACGAATGATGCGCAATTGAAATTGTTGGTTCTTCTTTTTCTGTTCGTTCTTTGGTCTGCAGACATATATGTATGCTAACAATCGGTGGATCGAAACAAAGAACTGACTTGCAAATGAATGCAAATGGATGCATTCAATTCCATTGTGCGATGTAAATGTGAGCTAAAAAAAAGAGGTGAAAACAATTTTGGCGGGCAATTGTGACAACACACAATGTCGATTTAATTCAAATAATTTCCAAAAGTTTACAGAACATCAAACAATCTAAATGGAAACGAAATCCTTTTAGTTCAGTTTACACACTTTTATTTATTTCTGAATAATTTTCACAAAATTTTTTTTTTTATTACAAACTTAAAAACGTCATTTAAATTTTATCAATGTTATATTTTTATTCATCGTTGTTTTTTTTTGTTGATTTTTTCTTTCTTCATTATATTTTTTTTTTTTTT
>GL501445.1:2443628-2465395 GCA_000149185.1 Mayetiola destructor
TTATGAATGCTGTGTGTGCGTTATCTTCTTTCAAACATAAATATCCATAAATCTATCAGAATCCAAATTCTTTTAGTAACAGGTACAAATGGCAAATGGTAAATGTAAGTTCACCGAATATCAAAAATAAAAATAAAAATAAAAAAATACCACTAAAGAAAAAGGCAAAAGCGAAAAAAAATATATGAAAATATTATTATTATTGGTGCCAATAAATAACCGGGGCACATGCTTCTTCGCCGAGAAAAATCATAAAACTCAACGATATTCTGATCGTTTCAATTTCGCGTGAGCTCCAGAGAAGCATTTTACTTTCCATTGATGGAGCGCATAAATTTACCCATGAAAATATATTATTTCGTTGACGCCAATGAAAACGTGCGCTTTTAATGGTTTCGTTGATTTAGCAAAAATGCCCTTCAATGGAAATAACGGTGCAAAAATTTTGTTGGAAAGAAAAATTGGCTTTGCTACATATTCATTAAAACACCACAGACATCGGATAAATTGAACATTGAACACGGAACATGGAACACGGAATCAAATTTGATCCGCTTATGGCCTTTAGATTCCATCGAATTTATATTGATTGCGATATTTGATCTATTGACCAATCAATGATATACAATTTCGAAACGACTCATCTAAATTGAGTGGATTTATCATCGGCTTCGATTGGAAATTTTTGTGTGTACACTGTACACTGTAAATTCCCAAGTTTCTCCATAATTCATAAGATGGTTGGACCTTATTCGCATGTTTCATCGAATAAATTTTTTTTTCTTCATCATCATCATCATTAATTATTATGGTTATTGATGTGTGGATAATTTGTCAAGATTTTTCGAGTTGATGAGATTTTCATCCATAAATGTCTTAAAATTTCACATTAAAATTGAACATTCAACCAAAATCGATTATCAGAGATAATAATAAATATGGTATTGTCTTGATTTAGGGCTTTGTTTTTAATGTGAAAGTTTATTTCGAATTTTCCCATAACCTTCCGAAAATTGTTCGATTCATTTTTTATCCATTTATTCCTTGATAAAGATGATCGTAAGCGAATGTACAGAATATACAGAGTATTGAGTCCATAAAAGTGACAGTCCTATAGTTTTAGTTCATTGACAAATTAAACACTTCAAATTCATTGAATCGAATGTCTTGGATTGAAACGTCGAAATGATGAATGTACCAACTTAATGCAATACTCAATCCGGAATTTAAATTCAGGAACTGGCAACTATAAGATACTGAATATCCCATTCACAGTTATATGTATTGAATTATAAACAGAATACGGAGAAAATTATTATGATCCATGATAATCTACAATAATAACAGACATTTGATACAATTGGTAGAAAACTATGAAAGTTTTCCATTTCGTTTCGAATACATTTTGTTAATGAAGAAATTAATCGTTAAGAGAATTTCAAAATGTTGAAGTTGGCAAATGATAAAGTTTCTTCAATAGCCTCGTGAAACTATCATTTCCTACAGACATTCATTCGCAATTCGCACAAACACAAACAAAATCATGACGAATAAAAACTGAATTGGGATTTAAGTTCCGTGACGTAAATATAAAATAGTGAATGTTCAATGTTCATACGGTTTGTGCATTTTGTGCATCATGCTCACTGCCAAATTCCACAGCAAAAAAAGGCATGAAAAATGTAATTAAAACGAATTGTTCATTTAATTTTGCACATCATTGTTTGATACGAATGTGGGGCATGGATTCAGTACCAAGGATTTGGCTCCTCCACTTGAATGAAAAGATGTTTTAAGTATTGTTTAAACGTACTCCAAATGGATAATTTCCGTTTTTATGTGCTTGATTTGATTTGAAGTCTTGAGCGAATAATTTTCAACATTTCCGTATTTTCGCAATAATAAAATGATACAGTAAAACTCACTTGCCGTAACAAGCACTTCAATTCGAATGTTTAATTCGCAAAAAAAAAAAAACGCGAAGATGTTTATTTCGAATCGAATTTTTTGATGGAAGAATTATTATTATTATATTTCGTATCGGTTTGGGCCTTAGAGTCTTGGTGAACATTGAAACTGGAAATATTACGTTCGAATATAAACATGAATTTCCATTTTCGATGCAGAATGCATCGCATTTCGATTGTCAGGTAAAAAAATCTATCAATCCATTGCGCGAATCGATTCGATTTCAAATTTCCAAAACATTCATTGCAATGTTGAACATTGAACGTAATGGAAAATGTATTTTGAAACGAACGAAATAAAATCATTTCTTGTAAATCGAATTCGATTTAATTGCATTTTCAATCATTGAAATTGACACAATTTTCTTGATATTTTTCTCTCAATAATAGAATTGAAGCTCAACGAACCGTGTACCGCGTATTATACCACCAACATACACACTACACCTGAAACAGAAATTTAACGGAATTTAATGAAACGAATTTTATACTGACCTTGAACGGTTTCTCTGGATACCAATGTCCTTGGAATTTGTCTTTAAGCGCTTTTTCCAATTCTTCGCCAAATATGTTGACACGACGCCGTGGCAATTTATTATATAAATATGATATAACAAAATTTAAAGCCACCTGAACTTCTATATGCATTTTGAATCGTAAATTTGTTCGATTTATCTGCGCTAAAGTAAAATGTTTATGTTTTTCCTATTAATTTTCTGATTTAATTTTTTTTTCCACTGATTCGAAATATGAATAATTGCAACTGGTTCTTTTCTCCTTCACAAGCGAACGAGTGAGCGCGCGCACAAACACAAAAAGGGTTCAAACAAACAAAAAAACTTCGTATGTTTTTCTCAAATACAAACTGGTTTGTATATTATTATTTTGCGAATGACGTCGATTCGTAATGTGATGTGATGCGATGTGAAGTGATGTGTATCGTGTACAGCTTATATTCTGTCTGTTGTTCAGTTCGATTTTACAAGTACGTGTATTGTTCATTTAATAAGCTTTCGCTATTTCGCACTGTTATTTTTTTTCTACTTCTTCTTCTGTTTATTTTATGAATTTAATTCTATCAAATGTTTCACCGAAATTTATTCCTTCACCAAAAAGGTATAATATTTTGTTTTTGTTGATGTTGTTTTTATTATTCAATAGATACAATATGGCATTTACTATTTTGTGGTGATCCAATTGCCTCTGCTTACTTCCTACTGTGTTTGCCCACAAAATTAATCGTTCAATCGGTATATTTGTTGTAACTCGTTGAATTCGGTTCACTTTAGTAAATTTTTGCTTATCAATGCGGAAAAAAACAACAACGAATGTAAACGTTGCTGTCGTTGTTGTCGTCGTCGCCTTAGCGTATACGTATTTTGTGCTCTCCTCCTATACAACTATTGATGATGATGCCTGATGATGATGATGCTACTGAATGAATTGGCTGATTTGTATGTTTTTTTTTTGCCAGTGACGCATTCGTTGTAATTGCTGGGTATCTATCTGGGTGTTTATTATCAATTGATGAACAACAAGTCTCTTTGGTATGGATGTGTGTATTTTGTATTGTGTATATTTATTTTTATTCTTTTGAATGGTTGTAGTTGTCATCTATATTATACTTTCTGCTCTTTGGATCTCTGATGTAGTTGTATATCAAATGTTTATCTTTCGGTTCTTCTGTACTGTTCGTATATTTAAGCACACAAACGAAATATAAATGCTTCCGTATCGTTTGTCAATTCGTTTCTTTTGGATTTATTTCTTTTTGGATATTTTCCCCTTCTCTGTGTCGGTTTTAGTATGCGTTGGTGTTTCGGTTGAGAATGACTATCGTTTCAAACCGCAATTACGCCGCTACTGATGACTAGATTCTCTGTAAAAAAGAAATACCAGCGAGAAAAGAACAGAAAAAAAATAAGATTCAATTAGTCAAATATGTTGATAATTTGCTTACTTAAAATACGTATTCTAGTTGCCAATTGAAATCATTCGATATCATTTTGACTGTATTATGACCAATTTACTATTGATATTGGCCCTTTTTGCAATCCGAAATGGCATTTTCTCACATAGTTTCTCAGATGAGAGCATCCAATATTCAACATTCAATATGAAATCGAAAGGTGAATTGAACCTTTTTTCCCTTTCTTTGAAAATCGAATACGTGCATAGTTGTGTGTAATCAGAATATGGTAGTTGTAATTCAAAAAAGGGACCTTTTCCCACATATGGTTTTATTGCTATGCTTTCAACCGATTTCGTCGGTATTTTTCGAGACTTAATAGCTTCCAATCGTTTCATTGACTCACAAATTGAAAGAATTTCTTTTTTCATTCGTTTCGAATAGTTGAAGCCTATTTACTATTTACTCAATTCACATTCAATTAATATCGAATATTTCATCATCAAGTTACAAGCGAAAGCGTTAAAATTTATCAAGACGATAATACAAATCGCTATTGTTATCAATAATTTCAGTAACAGTTGAAAGAGAGAATTGTTCAAAATTGAATGAGATATTGGACGACGCCATGTAATTAAATCTTAGTCTAATACTTTCTATCAATTTTAAGTTTATCGATTTTGCTTGAAGCAATTCATAAATAATTAAAAATAAACAAGTTTTCACTCCTGGAGTCTGGAGGTATTCAATATTCAATCAGTGTTCGATTCGCATGTTTTTTTTCCTACATTCCACATGAAGCACATCGCACAGAATACAGAAATTTAGAATGACTTTTAACCGATTTGAAAACATAATAATGAATACGTTCTTCGGCGAATGAAAAGCAATTTAAAAAATACTCAACAAACGAACATTTTTCTCTGAAATTATTTCCGCATTTCAGCTCTCTCTCTCTCTCTCTCTCTCTTCTTTTCCTCTATTCTTGCTCAGTTCTATTTATTCCACGAAAGCATTCTGTTGGTTAAGATCACATGCAGTGAAATGCTTTTATTAAAAATCTTCCACAGCGCATATGGAGATGTGTTATATTTCGATCGTCATTTACAGCAGGACCTAGAATGTGCTTATGAATGTGCATTTGGGTGAAAAAACCACTTTCACAACATGCAATTCCGTACCAGGAAAAGCTTCAAGGAAAATGAGCAAGTGATGAGAAGAGGTGTTTGTCATACACTCTATGAATACAAAAAAATGCTATTGCATTCCATTAAATATTCCACATGAACAGAATTACGAGTGCTCATTCCGAATGCATACTTTCAATCTGATACCATCAATTCTCATCAGATTTATTTTCAGTAAAAATGGCCGGATTCATTTCTTTCACTTTTGAATGGACTCAATGAAAAATTAGAGGCAAAAAACGAAAAAAAAACAGGGATTACGCTTATCCATTTTATACGATTTTAATTTCCGAATTTATTCATTTGGGAATGCGAATTTATGCGATAAATGAAATCGTCGCTTTGCCGTCACCACGAAATTGTGATGGCTAATGAAGTAGTGTGGGAGTGAAAAGGCAAAATCGGATTTTAAATGGATTCGGCTTTGCCAAAATTGATTTTTATCATTTGTACACGTTTAACGTTCATAATGTCGAATTTATGATTTATAAATTGCATCCGACGGATTTAATGTGAATAATATGTGAAATATGAATACATATGCATGTGTTTGTTAATTTATAAATTTTCAATAGTCGTTGAATACGATGAACATTGAACATGTTCTATCGCATGTTCAATTGATTTATTTCATTTGCTTCATTGAATTGAAGTGGTTTTTATTTCCTCGAATCAATTTAAATGATAATGATCGATGTAAGTATGATTGGTGCCATTGGTCCCGTTGGTCTGCAACATTATTTCTCTCACTTTTTTTTTAGTCAGATTATTTGTAATTTGGATGCGCTTTGCATTGCGTTGAAATTTTATTATCAGAAAATGTTGTTGTTAATTTTTTGGCTGATGTTGCAATATTTTGGATGAATGGGCGAAAAAAACAGCATGTTCTGACATTATAATGTTTGAACAGCTGATGCCAACAAAATAAATGAAAATGTTACATATCTGTGAGTTTAAAATTCAGTACGCCTCATGATTACCAATACCAGTCACCGAATCGTTCGCATCAATCGTTTGAATTCGGTCGTGTTTTTTTTCAACCGATTCGGGTTTGATAATTGTAATCATTTCAACGATTCCGGTTTTTTTTCGCTTGTAGAAGCTGAATTGTGAAAAAAATGTATTGCAATTACATATAAATCACATACGATTAAGTCCAAAACCAAGAACAACTTCAAAAATCATCATTTGGCTGAAAAATGATGAAAAAATCACGAGTTTTGTCATTTGTTTGCCATCAGCACGTTTCACCGATATCATTTATGTGTTCGCTTGAGAAAAAAAAACGCATGATTTGACCTTGACCCAAATGTAACTGAGCAATTTAATTTAAACCATTTTAACATTCTGCGTTCTCGTTAATTCCATTTGCGATTCGCAAAAAATTTTATCCAATTTTTCGAATGGTGCAATTAAAAACTGGAATATGATGGAATTGCATGTTCACATTAAATTAAATGTATATTTTTTCTTCTTCCCGCCTCTCCTCCCATTCTGGTCGTTTTTATTTCTGCTTTCGGTTTTTACGTTCGCATTTCATTCAATGGAACATGATTTATGTGGGTGTAAAAGCAAATTATTCTCAATGATTGAATTCCAAGTTTTTAGCGAATTTATTTTATGTGTGTTACCATGTGATTTAAATAAAAAAGACTTAATTTTTTATTTGCATCGGACGTGTAAATTACCCAACACATCACATACGTATATATACTATACATGTATGGCACCAGCAATGCCCAATGTCAGATGTGTTGGTCAAACATTTGGGAAGTATTTTCCATTTTTTTTTTTCTCTGTCAAATTTGCATTATTGTCGTTCTCTTGCAAATGGATGGATTTAAAATAAATGTGTCCATTCATCACCATATCATTAAAATCAAATGAGGAAACTTGAAATGTACAATAATGCAATAAATCAAGATTCCGGGCCAGTTTTCATTATATAATGCCACACCGATACTACTATGAGAGCCGTGTTTGATATCGGCACCATTTTCGCCAACATTTTCAAACAGCCGGGCGCTCGATCCACATTCCAGTGTTGAATAGCACAGTGTATTCCATTTAAAAGGTGTTTTTTTTTGTGAGAAATGACACATTATGCAAGGAAAAAATAAAACTTCAGGTATTATAATACATTAAAATCAAAATGCAAAGCCATTTATCAAGGAAAAAAAAAATGTATAATATTCGATCCGACTTAAGTAAAACGAATAAAGAATAAAAACGACGAAGCCAAAGGAAACGTCTGATTTTTCGGCTCTTGAATACCATATAGCATATACAATATACATGATAATGATGCAAATCCGTAAGACGTGAGCCTATTTTGTAAATATAAAGTTTCTGAAGAGAATCGTTTTACCGAATTCAAACAGTAAAATATTTATTTGAACACGTCGTCAAAAATATTCAGTTTACAAAGTGAGCAAAACTTTTTTCTGATGTTTTTTTTCTTCTTTTCAGTTAAACATTATTTTGTTGAATAATGCTTTGTATCGACTTTGAAACCGGAATCAGGGAAGAAAGGCAGATTAATAAAGCTGTCCAACACTTCAAATGTTGCCAAAGCAGGAAAAGATGTTTAACGTTCCTTTATTTGGGAGCTCTTTTCCCTCCCCCCCCCCCATTTCCTTTATTCGAACTGATTTTCCATAGAACTTCCGTAATTTAAAATGGAATCGATTGCAATCGTTGCTGGCACAACGACACAATGCTCAGCTTATCTTATCGAACAAAACGGATGCGATCGAACAATATGCTGCCTTCCAACAACCATAAACAATTAACAAAGAGTTTGGTTCGAACGTGAATAATACAGTTTTTCTTCTATATTTTTGCCGAGAGCCAGGTGAAGGGAAAACATTTAACATTTTAAGTGAGTCGGTCGTGCGTATCTCTTTATTTTCAGTGGCACAGTTTGAATGAATTAGTGTTTGCCTGTGCGTATGGCTGAAACGGTGAAGAAATTTTCTTTCGCTTAGTTCGTCATCGTCATCAAAGCGGAATAATCCACCAGTTTGAAGTCTTTCATTCAAATTTATAATTTATGTGAAAACAGCTTGGGGAGGCTGCATTCAAAAAATTGATGTAGAATGAAAAAGTACCTACAGTACATGGGCTAGTAGTATTGAAGGTATGTAGGCCTGAGCACAGGTACATACAGTGGTTGGAGGTAGATTATTATTTTGCAAAATATTCATTGCGTGTGCGATGCGATTAAGTATGCCTTGATAAAGCTATTTAGATGACAATAAAATTGGGAATGTTGCAACTTGCACACAAACCAACAGCAAAAAAGCTAAAAACTTTCGCTCTCGATGGACTATTTGAATTTTGATCAGAATTGTTTATCTAATACTTTGTACTTTGTACATCGTAATTTGTCGAGAATGCAATTTTCTTTTTTTCCTCTTCCTTTATGTGTGTGTGTCTCTCTCTCTCTCTGTCTCTCGATTCAAACTCTAATTTACTTTGTCTTCCCATTTTTCAACGTCGGTTTTTTCTTCAGTTCTCCAAATTTTCCGTTGGCGTATATTCTTTTGCTGTGTATTGTATTGTCGTTGATTTCAACAGCAAATCCAATTCGTTTATCGTTGAATCGAAACTTATGCGTGGCACAAACAGTTTACTAATAACATTTTCGATAAGTTAGCGTCAACTATCCGACGAACTTCGGACATGTGTATGTGTTTCGAATGACAACGCTTTGAACATTGAATCATGGCAAACGGAGCAAAAACCAACGAAGACGATGTGAAAGATGTTGGCGGTAAAAAGGAAGAAGAATGAGCGAAAAAATGAAAAGAAAAAAAAAACCTGATACACCAACTTCGACAACGAATTGGACGAATAAATTTGGAAAATGATTGCGATAAATGTATTCGAGATTCGAGACCAAAAGACAACGAAAATCGAATATATCGTTCATTGTAGCATAAGCCGGCGATAATATGTCAGAATAAAGTTTTATCGAATCGGCACGATTGAAGAAAAAATCGTTCACATCCGATCCGATCCAATGTCGAACTTTAAATTAAACGCTTTCGACATCATCACAAAAATTCGTATGGATTCGGGCTGGATGGTACACGACATAACATGTTCGAATCCATCCAGGCGAAACACTTTCAACTAATAGAAAGGAGAAACCAAAAGGAACAAGGGAAAAAAATCGATGGAAAAACAACGACGAATAAATGAATGACACCATTGCCACCAATGACAAATTGTAAAAACTGAACTGAGAACTGGGAACACTTCAAACTTCGAAAATTAGGAACAAGTGATCCAAAAATTGTATAAAGTTTCAATTTAAACAAGTGGCACACAATCGAATCAGATGAAAATAAGAAATGAAAAGCTTTCAATTATTTTTTGTATTGTTTCGTCGAATACATGTATTCACTATTTACAGTGTTCAGTGTTCATGGTGTGTGAATTTCGGGTAAAATTGAAGAGACAGCAACGAAAATTAGATGAGCAACGAAAAATGTGCTGTTTGGCATATCTCATTCAGAATCAGCTTTTTCTCAATTCACGAGTTGTTGATTGGTGCCATTTTTTTTTTTTTCATCGCTAAGCCCTTTTATTTGGAAATATCCACAATCCAAACAGCGAACGTCGTACACCATGCATGATACTTTATACTTTATACTTTATACTCATTTCTTTCAGTTGGTGAATTAAATGAGCCCAAAGCCCAAATACAACTCACACACAAAACAGAGAGAAGAAAAAATGAAAGAAAAATACGACCAAAAATGTAATAACACCGAAAAAATTGTATTAGACTGAATGCAAAAAAGCAAAACACATTACTTTGAATCACTGTCTGCTGGAAGAACGCATTACGGTTATATGTCTTGCCTCAAAAAGAAAGAAGAATGAGAATGAACACAACAAAATATAAAAAAATATTGAAGAAAACATATTGTGTGCGATGAATAAATATTCAACTCAAGTGCGTATATTTCGTCAGCACACCGTGTTGAATGACGGCTGCCTGCGAGACTTTTATATAGTATGATGGTTGTGACTGTACCCTGTACCATCCGTGCACTTGCATGCAAATTTATGGATTCTCAGATGTTTAGCCAAATTGATTCAGTCAAGAAATTATGACCAAATATTTTTTTGGTGCAGATGCCAACAACAGCATCAACATTAAATGATCAACACATGCACAATGCATACACAAACATACACTACCGAACAACGAATGAATGAAAAATGCTTAAACCATTGAAAATTGAAAAGTCTGGTTTCAAATTTCTTGCAATTCAATTCAGGGCATGAAAAATTGCTTGGTCGCATACATTAACCAAAAGCTACGCAACAGACGATGCTTTTCCTATTCGTTATTTGCTGAACGAGAAAAGGATGATGAAAAAAAATAAAATAGAATAAATCGAATGAAATTCGTTTATGTTCGGCTCTGAAAACTGAGTTGTTTCTGGGTGAGCAACAAAGCGACGATGGGCAAGCGACGTGAATTGGCATAATGAGAAAAAAAAACTGAAAAGAAAAAGTATTTCAAACAGCAAATGTGATCTATTTGCATTTAAATAACACATCAAATAAAAAATGGCAAAAAAATCGACCAAATGTTTGCAATTTTCGTAACCGACTGAATGCAAGATAAATGATGAAAAAATACTCTCGACTCGATCCGATCTGATCCGATTTGTCAGAAATTCGAAATACTTTAACTGCCAAAATGAAATACATACGGTTTGTCATTTGATGGTTCGTTTTTTTTCGTTTCTGTTTTTATTTTCTCTTTAAACAAAAAAAAAAGAGAATTGTTTTTGGTTTGTTGTTCTATTTGACGGTCGATATTTTTGTGATTGAATCATCAACACAAAAATATACACAAATATTCGAAGTTTTTTTTTTTGAAATGATTGTTGTGAATGAATCGATTCCATGCAAATTTGCCCAAGAGAAAAATGCCAAATCAAGCAGCATTTTTGGATTTGAATTTGTCGAAATTTTGTCGAAAGAGTGAGACAAGGCGAGAGAAAAAGAATATTATCTGAATAAATCTAATAATGCATGTTATATATACATATTTGGAATTGCATTTGTCGCCTTTTTTGTGTGTCTGAGCATAATGCAAATTTTCCCATCAAACCGATTTCGATGAATGACAAAGAGCGAATTGACAATAAAAAGAAGAAAAAGAAAAACATTCAGTAGAATGATGCGCTGTTGTAAGTGTTGGAAGAAATTATCATTGTTATTTTTGTCGTTATGCCAAAATCAAAAACCCAATTGATCGAAATCATAGCATTTTTGTGTGAAAATGAAAATCTATCGAATGATGAAAGCAATCGATTCAATTTTTTCGAGGCAATTTTTCTTTTGTGCGTATTAAGCTTATTCGAATCAATCGATAAATGTATTCTCGTGGTTTTTATCTCTTCAATGCAATAAATGAATGGATGGAGAATGACAAAACCTAATTAGGCTAATGGGTAATAAGAAGTCCACTCAACAAAAACGGTTTCAATTCGATGAATTTTTTTTATCATTTTTTATATTATTATTTTCGTTTCTTCTGGCAAAATGGAATACCAAATTGCTGAAACTCTTCTGACAATTGAAGGCTTCCATCTGTCTGAATCCTGAATCACCACATTTCGAAAAACAAAATGAAATGGCAAATATGGCAATTCCTTACTTTGGGATATGAAAAAAATGTCGAATAAGTATTGAATTGAAATAAATTCAATCAAATGACGACAAATAATATGTAATAACGGATAGAACCGGACGAAAGAAAAGGGAAGGCTGCAAATACATGAGCATTGAGCACACAGCCGTGACATTTTCTCACAATTTCTTGGATACTTTGGCGATGTTCTTATGTGCCATTGAAACGTTTCAATTGAAACGAATCTATTTCAAGCGTATGGCATAAGGCATACGACATAAATGATATATGAAATTTTATTCTCCGTTTTTTATCATTTCTTTGTTCTTGTTTTTCTCTACTTTTGACTAGCAAGCATTCCACAAATTCAGAATTGAACTATTTCTGTCATAAAACACTGTACCGATTGCCATTGTGTGTCAATTTCAATTTCAATGAGTATATTTACCATTTTTTTTTATTTTTTTCTTTGTCTTTTTTTGTTGCACAGTGAGTCAGTTGATTCAGATAGCCGAATCAAATTTCAAATACGAGCAAATGACATGAATATTTCGCCGAATCGACTTTGCAAACTTTTGCAGAATACAAAATGTTCAGTCAGCACCATCAATGAATAACAAAATGAGATTTCACCGCAGGGAAAAAGACAAAGAAAAGAAGAGAAAATCGTTTCAATATCAAAGTGGAGCACGGATGATGCTGAATGAGATTGAACGATTTATTAAAATGCCGAAACGAATTCATTATTTATTTGTTGAGCACAGAGTCATACAGCGTCAGCAAGCAGCCACCAACGAAGATAGATATTGAAAGTAGAACAAATCTGAAATTGGCATCACAAATGAAATAGCATCGAGAGAAAAAAAAACCGAAACCGAAAAATCAAAGGAAGGAAAAAGCATGAATTGTATTTGTGATTTGTGACTGGTGGTTGATAGAATGTTGAATGTTGAATGTTGAACAGCCCATTGGTATTCATGATGACGTATGAATTGGTTATGGAAACTGAATCAATGTTTGATTATTAGTCAAGGAATTGAAATTCAATGTTCAATACTCAATGCTCAATGCAAAAGACAATGCAATTTCGGAATTGGAACAAAACATCAGCTGAATCTCAAATTATTATTATTATTATTTACGAAATACATTTGTTGAATTCATAATAATTCGAAATTCATCATCGAATTCGATTATCAACCACACAAACATTTTCACACAATTCAACGCATTTTCTGTATATCCTGCTGTGTATTGGCCCGAATGGAGAGCTGACTGCATAAATGTCACATCGCTGAATATATATCGAAATTATTCACATTCCTCGAAACGTATGAGCCAAAATCCATATGATTTATTAATAGATATTTCGGTTGTCATCACCGAAATGCAATTTTCATCAATTCAAATCGACCTTTCTACTTCTCTCGCTCTCTCTCTCTCCATCTTCTTTACGCATTCATGCAATTATTTACGAGCATGCCGATTTAATCGATTGTTTGCTCTTCAAAATTCAAAACCGGATGATGCCATTCATCATTATTCTGAATTCTGAAAATCGATTTTTGTGAGTATGTGTGAATGTGTGAAAGTGTGAATGTGTGTATATTTGTTATTTGTGCATTGGATTTGGATTAGGCCATGTTCAGTGTTTGGTATTTGGTATTATAAATTAACATCGGACACCCGCACACCAAATGTCTCAATGTACATATAAATCATTTGAAATTGGTGTGCAAATGCACGTTTCAAACATAAATTCTAATTAACAATTGAAAATGAGGCAAACACTTGTCAATTGTCACAAATATCCTATATTTTGATGACATTTTTAAGCCAAGGAACACAAACTGCAAACTGCATTCGAAAAACCGTAAATATTTGCCAGTAGCCAATTGTAAATAGTTTGAACAGCATGTAAAAGAGTTTTATTTACAAATTGTCGCACAATCGAGTCGCACATTCACAGCTAATAATATTAATGAAATAACACAAACGGTTACACGGTTACAGCTTCAAAACCACTGCCTTACACACGAACGACAATTTCGAAAATAAAATTTTGTAGCCAAAGTCAAACGTACATCACAAATTGGATGACAAAAAAATAGGCGACAAAGAGGGCTGACAACAGAAAAAAAGAATTTTATGAATTAACGAGACACCCAGTGAATAAACAGGCAATGAGAGAGAGAAAGGAAAAAGAAAAAATCTGCCAGAAAACTACTTCAAATGCGAACGTTCAAGGTTAAGTACAAGGCAAATTCGAACAATAGGAATGAGCTCACATTCTCTTCGCTTCTTCTTTGTTTTATCGAATTAAATAAATTCTAAAAAAAAAAAAAACAGAAAAAAAACAATTCAACAGCAAAACCGTTTAAGCATTCAAAACGTATGCAACCACTTCCAACATGCTGTCATGATGTGATGTGAAGAAGAAAATGAAAATCAGTGGTTAAACAATGTTTAAGTAACTCACGTATAATGCCACATGATGCGACAACTAATATAAAAAAGGATTCCCTTCATATCCATACATTTATACATTTTAACATAACTCGATTCGATTGTTTTGTGCCTTTAGAACATTTTGATGGGGGTATTTTTTTGCGTGCTTTGGATTGAGTATGTCAGAAGCAGCAGCACACGTTTCTTTTCAGGTTTTTTCTTCTTCTTCTTCTTCTTCTGCTTTTTAGTTTCATAGTTTTTATTGGTAGTGAACGTAATAAAATGTTTTATGTGCTCAAAAAACGTGAAATTGCTCGCATGATTTTACTGTCGTTGTCATTGTAGAATCAAACAGAGTGACAACTTTAGGAATTGCTACCGAACACACAGCCTCGGCATACATGACATATTCATACGAAATGATAAACTGGAAATTTTTGCAAAATGCCACAAACGACGACCAACAATCATTCATTTTACGATTTTCAAACGTTTGTAATTGAAATTGGCTGACTGAACCTAATAATAGTAAACAGTAAGCAGCAAACAATCGTTGCACTTGAAATGCAGCGATAAAATAAACAAGTACCAGGCAAAAGATAGTAAAAGTAAATTGATAAACACACCAAAACCACAAAATGCTTCCATTGAAAAACAAAAAATAGAATGAAATAGTCAAAATAGACGAATGATATCGTAAAATATATAAAAATCCACAGCTGAACAATTTTTAACCTTTTGGCTGCTGCTGAAGCGCTTTCAGTTCGTCAGTCAGCATTGCATTTACAAAATCATTTCAAATGATTTCGAATGGTTTAAGATTTATATGCACAATCACACATAGACGACATGAGCATTTAATATGGTTGTAAATCTTTTTGTCTGCGATTCACCGAACTGTTGGTTGTTGGTTGGTGTCGGTGTCCTAAACAAAGATACACACACATGTACCACGTTCAATTGTGAATTCAAAACAATCTCGTCGTCCATAAAATTCTATTATAAATTCATGTAAACGGTTCACTCGAAACTCGAAACATTTCCTAAACAGTAAACAGCAGCAGTTCACAAAAAAAGAATTCGGGAACAACGGTAAAATAAAAATTCGAAATAATGTATCGAAAGTGTGCTCGAAAAAGTTGGGGAAAAAGAAACCAACAAAACCAAATGACACATGAATTTATTGTCTGTGTGCAAGTGTACTCAGTGGAGATTGTCTGGTTGTTTTAACGTCAATTTGTTGTGTGTTGTGTGGATGGCATCTTGTTAAACATTTTCCGAAGGTGAATCTTCCAGCAAAGTTGTTATGCTCTTTGACGAACTCACGTAAATGCGTATGTTCATTTCAATTTTGGCCCCCGTGCGCACGCCAAAAGTAGACAATGTAAATCTTACTTAAATTTGACATTCACAAACTAAACGAACAGTGTCTGACTATTGTGTGAGAAGTGAGTATACATTGAGAGCATCGTTAGATGCGATTATCAAATTGATTTATTGATTTATTGCGCAAACATCAGCCAAAAAATCCTGTTGCATTTGTTCAAATATATCAATGTTTCGGTCGTTATTCGATCGAGAATGCGTTGAGAAATCGTTTCAGTTCAGTGTCGATGAGCTTTTGATGCTTCATTTTCCATTCTTCAGCCACACACACACACACAAAGTAACGCTTTTAAAAATTGAATGGTAATAAATTTCGATTTGAATTACGGTGCAAGAATCAACTAGAACTCATGACGACCCGACTTCATCCCTCCCATCGAACTGGATTATTATTTTTTACAATATTTCGTAAAAAGGGAATCGATTCGATTGAATGGCTCTCTGTCTGTCTCTCTCTCTCTCTCTCTCTCTCGTATCTCGAGCTCAATCACTAAATTAGAAAATTCGATTGATTTCATTTTAAATGAAAATGAATTCAGACAGCGTTTTGTGCATGGTTACGATAACAAACATCGCACATGCATTTAGTACCTATCTATAGCAATGTATACGTACAAAGTATGCAAAATAAAGTAAATATCAAGATCGGTCAACCATAAATTTTGCTGCTGGCATTTCGATGCAGACGGGCCCCGTTTTCTTCAATATTTAAATTTATTTTGAAAGAAAAGCCAATGAAACAAATTGAAAGTGTTTCAGCCCAGAAGCTAAAAAATGGACGAAGCAAAAGCAGAAGGAATGGCTTTCATTTGAATACATTATACCCCTCATTATTTGCATAGCATTGTAAATGCAATGCTTAGCACATTTTTATCTGATCAAAGTATTTTTGTAATAAACTGAGTGCAATCTTCCTCATCCGAAACCATGGCCATGTTTTTTCTTTATGTTCATTTGATTAGTTTGCACTTTTTCCAGTGAAGAAAATACTTTTGAAAATTTTTGACATCAATTTTCACTTTTCTCACTCTCTATCGTCGATCCATTGTAGTTGTATAATTCTGCTGATTATAATGAGTCTGGCACATCATAAATTGAAATTAAATAAACAGCTTTTAACACCTCTCTGCTTATTATTTGTTTGTTCGAGTTAATCAGTGACTGAGAATACATTTTAATATAATAATAAAAAAAAATAAAAAGAATAAGAAACAAACCATTTCACACTTCATTTAAACTTTTAATGGGAGGAAAAAGATTTTCAGAATTATTTGTGGTTTTGCATCGTATTAAAATCGAAACACACAAAATTCACATTAACATCAAGATAATGATTCTCGCCATTAAAAACGTCAACACGTAAACGAAATGAACTCATATTTCTTTGGAAAAATTGTATTTTTCCTTCTTTGAACCACAGTGCACAGCAAAATGATTCACAATCATCTTTCCATATCATTGCTACTTGTATTATTATATTCGAACAAATGCAACAGTCGCGACAAATTCGATTCAATTCATTCACGTGATTTAATGGTGTGAGAAAACAAAATTTACAACGTCCCAAATTGAATATTTGTTTTTCTCGCATCTCCCCCACACATACGCACACTTATACTGAACCAGCAACAGCAGCGTACCAAAGATACGAATTGAGATATGATGTACGAATTGGTTGGGCAGAGAGCAAATAGTCGATTAAATTGGTCTTACTGACAAAAATATAAACAATTCTCAATCGTTTGTCGTTCCGTTTTGTTTTGTTTTGTTTTTGGTGTGTGACATTTAGTGTCTGGTGATATAATGAGTGTGCGATGTGCGATGTGTGTGTACAACACACGATACAGTCGAAAAACAAAAAGCATTTTCTTTATTTATTATTTGTTTTATTAAAATGTATAATGGATAATAGTTAACGGTATCCAATTATTTATTATCCGCACGAGGATTGCATTAATTGTGCCTTATACCGCACAAAACAAACAAAGAAAATCGTTATTTGCTTCAACAGATTCAACAGATTCATCGTTAATGAGCGAAATGCTAAATTTAACTCTTCATTTCAGACAAGACAGTGTTAATGCAGCGATATGTTGTTTTCGACTATCCGTTATTTTTCTAGTTTTTGCTACACGATTTAGTAAACATTTCCTATGAATTGAATGATCTTTTGCAGAAGTTTTTAATGAATCAATATCATCGTAATTATTTACGTTCAAACGGTTCCAATTCGGATTTTTCTCGTGAATTGTTTTTGGTTTTTTTCTTGTCTCGAAAATATTCTGAAAATATAAATGGCATCGAATAATAACGTTTCGACGCTCGACTGAATCTTGGTGACAGATTACCCGAATACACAATGTGTGTGTGTGTGTGGACACAAAAAAAAACCTTCAAAATACATTATTATTACTGGCATGTCACATGCGTAGGTAATTTAGGAATGAAATAAAATAAAAAAAACATACGGTCCATTTAGCCGAGTCTAATGTTCAATTCTCAATTTATGCGAAAGAAGTGAAGGCAAATCGGTACCAAATATTCTGCCGTTGTCATTTATTTCATGAGCTCAATCTGAATTATGAATTTTCAAAATGAAATTCGAGCCAAATCGGAATGTTTGACTTTCGAATATCATTCTTAGCGCTGATTGTGACTATAACGCAATTCTCACTACTCACATATTGCTGACACATGAAACATTTGTCAAAGCAAAATATTTTTGACTAATTTTCCCCTACAAATGAATATTGTCATTCACTGTGGTTACCATTCATTGTACGGATGCCAAAATATGTTATCTGAATTTTGTCAATTCGATGGGAATGTTCGGCGTTGCCTTTTTTGTTATTCAACAATTTAGAGAAAAAAAAACAAATTGAAAGCAGTAGCCAAAGCGCATCGCACTGTATGGTGCCGTGGTTGATTCACTAATTTGAATATTTTTGGTTGAAATTCATGATGAATGGTATGCACTCTGATGTTTCGGGATTCGAACACAAATGGACATATAGGCTTTTTGCGGCTCTTTGGCATCGCTTTGATGTTGATAGTTGTAAACAGGATCAAATTTCAGACATACTATGAAAAAAAAATATCAACTCAATAGATCAACGGACATCATTAACGTTAGAGTGGCAATTTACTAACTGCACAAACACTCTCTGTCCTGTCAAGAGAATAACGAAGCATTCTCAAAGGTAAATTAATTCATTTTCATGAAATCTCCTTCTTACGTACTTTGAAAGTCCATTCTTTTATTTCTCATGAGCATCGGAATAGTGGTTTTTCCTCATTTGAAACAAAGTGCACGTGTACTGTCTCGTAACGGCATATTTATAGCCATGGATCACGGTTTTTATTCCTTTATTCATTTATTCTTTCGTTTTCTCTCACACTCTCTCTCTCTCTCTCTGTCTCTCTCGACTCTTTTATGTTTTTATTACTTCTTTGAGTCACGTGGATTGAAATCCTTTGTTTTTCGCAACATTGTAAATAATTCGAACATTTATAGTTAGAATATTGCTACGTCCAACGTCAAATACTGACAGTGTCTTATCTAAACATTATATTCATTTTCTATTTGAAAGAATCGAGCTTTAAAAATACACGGAATTTCGTTTTATTCTTCAACCACAAGACAAATTACGCAAACAAAGTGCAAAGTGAAGCGGAGGAGGATAAAAGAGAAAGAAAAGAAAAAAAAAGAATAAAAAATGACACTTCCCAATTGTTTTAACTTTGTTGGTGTTTCGTCATCGACGTTTCTTTTCAACGTCGCAGGTTACGACACGCCATTTCTGTCATTTTCAGTAATGGATTTGCATTAGCCATGACAGTCAACATTATTATTATTCAGTAAATGTTTCAGTACTTCGATGATGTTATTCTTTTCTTTTTTTTCTTTCAAAAGAGAGCGGTTTATTTTCATTTTCATTTTTTTTTATTCTTTCGTGATCGGTTTCAGTCGTTGATGGTCACTCGGAGTAAAAGTGTCGTAAATGAGATGAACTCACTCATCATCATCATGTGTACACCGGAGGATAATGGTGGTGAACTTTTGGCCATTTCATGTTTTTCGTCTGATTGAAAGGAAATTGAAATTTATGATACTCACCATTGAACATCTATTTATATAAGTTGGATACAATTCGAGGGGCCGCAATGTCTGTAGAAAATGAAAGGATAAAAAGATAAAGTCTGACATTAGTTTTATGTTTAATGCATTTTGTATTAAGCATTAAGACGGTGTATGCCGTTTGTAGTGTTTAATGTGGCAAGTGATAAAGAAGAAAACGTAAGCAAAGTAAAAAAAATTTTGAATCAGTCTTTTTCGAATTGGGCAAAATGTGTGCAACAATCATCAAATCTTTCGTTCACACAATTCGAACATTTCAGTTTTGGTTTGACATTGATAACACACCAATATCCCATTGGTGGCTTAACGTATTTTGTTCATTTGTCGCAGACAATATTTCTGTCTCGCACACATTCATATGATGCATGATGAACTGGCTGCTGGCTGCTGGCTGCTGACTGCATGTGAAACAGTGAAAACGATCAAATGAAGGACTGTTTATTTTCCCGTTTCCCATTGTCATTTCGTATTTTGATGATGAAAAGTTTCTTTTTGGTGATTTATATTGAATAAAGTGCGATTTCTTTTCGTTTATTCGATAGACTGAACGAATTGATCGTCGAATTGTCCTTTTTTTTCACTTTTGTATATATTTGGTGTTTGGCATTATTGGTGTGTCTCCATTTCATCTTTCCATTCGTGCATTGCAATCGGCTTTGGATTCGCTGCAATGGATGTGGAGGAAGACTCATTGGATTTGTCCGTAAAGACGGATATACACGTTATCACGTAAATATTACGTGCTTGAAAAACTCAACTGACAATGCGATAAAACTGATGAACAAGAAAAATTCCAGAAAATAAAGACTTTCTCACTTGGGCTGCCAGTTTTTCAGCCAAACTCTTCATTGCAACCGATGCAAAAAAAAAAAAAAACACAAAATTATGCTGAGTTCGTCGTAGCATTTTTAAATGTAATGAACGCAACATTCTCACTTCTCTTTGCCTCTTAGAACTTTTTGTTCACGGTCTTTCTCCTTCTTTTTTTTCTCTTCATTTTCGCTGGCAAATTTCAATTTCTTTTCAATTTTTTATTGTTCACACTTCACACAGTTTGCAATGAACAGAAACTTTGTTATCGGTTCTTCAACCCTTTAATAGTAGTTTTTATTAATGTGAAAATGATGTTTTTTTTTCTCGTCGAAATTCTTTTCATTATTATTATTTTTGTCTTTATGTTCGTGGTGGCTGATGAAAAAAAAAAATGCGCGGAATCGAACAATTGTACCTTGTACGGTGTTCAATGCTCAATGCTCAACACCTTTCGAATTTAAGTGGCATGTTGCGATGTGCAACAAATAAAATCGAAAATTAATATGCTGCCTTTTGAATGTCATTCAATTTTATTCGCTTTCAGTTCATTGACAATTCAGTGTATTCGGCGTTGGCTGTTGCTAGAGTATCTCTTTCCACTTTCCACACCCATTCGCAAATACAATGAAAAAACAGACGGAATGAATAAGGATTTGGATTTTGAATTTACTATTTATAAATGCCAATGAAATTGCTCCCTTTGATTTTTCATCGCTCATTTTCGTTTATGGATTTTGACATCGTGTAGAAAATTCATTGAACGAATAAGTATTTGCGATGCAGAAAAATTTCGCTCAACATACAAGTTTTTTCCATTACCATAAACGATATCAATGTTCGATAAATCGTTTTTTATTTCGCTATTTCTTTTCTTCATTCCAATGCACATTGCACACATACTGTTGTTGTGTTTTTTTCTTTTTTCGATTGATTATTATTTTTTTAGCTTGTCAAACAGAAGAGACACACGGAAAGAGAGGAGCAATCGGTGAGAGACGTTCCAAAAAATGTCTAATAGTAGTGAGTAGTAGTAAGTGAGTCTGAGTTGCGTTTAATAATAATTTTCGTTCATGCACCCAAATCATATCGTACAAACTCCGATTCGATTCTCTTCATTTTTCGTAAATCTAAAATTCTATTATCAAATGCAATGTCTTTGTATCCATTGCTATTTTTCCATTCACTTGATACCAGTTGATACAATAACTATTACTTTCGTACATCAACATAATTTACAGCTTTTCTCTCTCTCTCTCTC
>GL501445.1:2466153-2505025 GCA_000149185.1 Mayetiola destructor
ATTACTATCTTCTTCTCTCTCTCTCTCTCTCTCTCTCTCTCTCTCTCTCTCTCTCTCTCACTTTCATTTCATTGGATTATTTATTTGAATACGTCGTCGGTTCTCGGTCGTTTGGGATGTTTGGAAATCTTTGTGTTGTATTTATTTGAATGTCGTATTTGCAATGTCTGTTTTGACATTCGCATTGCTCCAAAGATCAATGTTCAGTGAAATGCACTCATTGCACTCTCAGCAGTCAGCCAGTACAGAGTACATTTGCACTATGAATCAGCAGCTAAACAACACAAAGTAAAATGAAAGCGATCAAACTGCTTGCACTGATAATGGCCAAATCTTCTATGTAAGTTGTAAGTATATCGGGATGGATCATGGTATGAAATAAACGTATACATTACATATTTGCTGGTTGATAGTTACTGGATGCCATCAGCCATCAGCTTAAAAAAAATATAAACAAAATAACGAAGACGAACACCAAACGACGCTCAACCAAATTCAAAATACATTCGTACATTGTGTGGTGAACTGTAACCGAATCGAAATGGAATTTGCCCAAAAAGCAAACAAACAAATAAACGAAATGAAAACGAAACAAAAAAAATATAATAATAATAACATGAAACTCATTGCTCCGCCATTGAATATGTGGAGAAGAGTTGAATGTAAAACACAATACACACGGTGGTTGAAGTTTATGGAGTTGTGCGATGATATCTTTTTTTAGTATAACTGTTTCGATCGTATGTAGTTTTTCCATAGAGAAATTTCTTTTTTTCTTGTTTGTTTGTTGTTTTGTGTTGTCTTCATCATTTCCAATTTGACTGGCCAACCAGAATTCACAAACTTATCAACGAAAATAAATATTAAATCTGGTTTGTAAGTGGAATGCACGCATCAAACGACTTTCAGCCAGGGATAACAAACTGACGAGAAAAATAAATAAATTTAATAGAATGAAGCGAAAAGGAAGAGAAAAAAAAACATGATGAGAAAAAAGAACACCAACAAAATGTTGAAAAATATTCTGGGGCCGGCTCTCGATGCTCTTGTTGTGTGCTGTGTGTGTATATACATAAAATAAAGATTAAACTCGATTTCAATTTGACTACAAGCAAAACAAACCAAAATGAATCTTAAATGAATGTACCGAAGCACATCAATCCCATCGAATGCAACACACATGGTGGCTGCTGGTGGTGATTTTGCATTTTGACGGAAAGAATTATACCGAAAATGAAGAAATTGAATGAGAACGCACGAATAACGACGACTGAAAAGAAAATTGTTTTGAGACCAAATCTTGTTCTTGGATTCAGAACTAACCTCGAATGAGAAAATCACAATTCATATTGTGAAAAATTGCGTTGCACTACCTTGATTCACCTTTGATATTGTGCAATGTGCACGTAACAAACGCTATAAGCAAACATTTCATTTTGCATCGTTGTTGAATGTTGAATGGATGAGTAGACTTATTGTGTATTATATATTTGGTTGGCAAGAGGTTCCTTCCATATTTTATACACCAAAGAGTCAAACGATAATGGGGAATGGCGGTTGTGGCAGTGATCAAAACCATTGGACCCATCCAAACGGAAAAAAAATTATATTTTATATTAAAACGAGCGAATGCCACTGCACAAACGACGACACTGAAGACAAATACAACATCGAATGTTATAAATTTGGAATGAGCTATGTGCGACCAGCAACTAAAATGTACAATGATCAAAATGAATTGAATGCGCACATGCAAACAGCAAAAAACAAATAAAAAAATAAAAAACAACGACGACTACATCGAGTTCGACGACGATGAGAAGAATACATCCACCAGGTATAATAAATAATTAAACGGTTAGTGATCTGTTGCATTTGAAACGACGAAACGGATGTCAGTATTTTGAATTGTATTTGTTGGTGGTGGTGGTGCATGGTGGTGCATGGAAGTATTCCTTTTTTTTCTCTCCTCGTTACTTTGGTGCGTGACGTATTTATTGTGTGTCTAGATGATTTGGCTGACGGTGGAACTCACCATTCAACAATTCCAACATATTTCAGCTTATTTTTTGGTTTTTTTTTCTTCTCTCTTACAAAACGTAAAACGTACATTCACTTTGGCCATCGTTGGCGGGGCCACCAAGAGCAACAACAATGCCACAACGTGAATGGCCAAACGAAATTCAAAGTGCCATTGCTTATTACTATTTCAAAGTTACTTTTCTTCAAAAGTACAAAGTGCTTAACAAACCGGTAATAAGTGGCCGGCTCCAGTTATACGCGAACATATTGTTAACTGGATTTGTGTGTATTGCTATTTGCTGTTGTTACCATTCATGTTCCAAATTGTTTCCATCTCTTTTTTCTTTAATTTTTACATTTAAATTGTTGTTATTGCTTTGGAAAATATTCGTTATTATTAATTTTTATCTTGGGAGATGAAAACGAAGCAATAATAATAATAAAGAAACGATGCATTGCTTATCGTGTTCGTATTTCATTCATGATTCGATTCGTGTTTGGCTGGAAGCGATTCACGATTTGAAGCTTTTCAAAATGATTCGTTGTGCTGTAGTTTTGCTGTTATCATAAATTGTTTATTCGAATTTAATTGAATCAATTATGAAAGTTTCCATTTAATATTCCGCGTTGAACGGTTATTGAAATGGAAGAGTTCACCTTCGCAATCGTTTGTTATCGTTCGTTATCAAGTGCCTGAAGCATATTTTCTGAAAACGATAATGCTTTCCATTTCAATATTTATCAAACGTGATTTCATTCATTTCAGATTGAAAGTTTTATTATTATTCTAACGATATATTTCGATTGTGAATGGTGCCCGTGTGTGCGTGTGTATGTGGAGGGGGGGAAGTATAATGTATCCGAACCGAAATATACAAACACGAAACTAAAGTTGATGAAAAATCGTTCAACACATTTTTTGGAACAATATAAAAATCAAATTACGAATGTCGAATGAAGGAGATCACAGAAAAAAGGAAATGTCATCATGTGACAATGACTCTGACTTTTCATCATAATGTTTCCACTTGTCAACACGATATCATTGGCTTCAACTTTAAAGGACACAAAACTTTTCGTTTTTTTTTTTGCCTCCACAACCCTCTTTACTGTTCTGTTTTGTATCGATTGATTTCATTTTCGGATGATCCGGTTGGATGGACGAGAGACAAGATGGCAAAATCCATGGACAAAACTGACTGCTATCTAAATTGTTGTTGAAAATCGCGAGAATGATTCGACACATGGTACACATTCACCAGTCACCAGTCACAATCATAGAAATGTGCACAAAATTGGGGGTGCAAATTGAAAAAATGATCGAAACATGGAACAGCATGTGAAAATCGTAAAACATGATAAATGCGAATTGAGATTAATGCTGAAAAGTCGAATTTGGTGAAAAGCATGACGAAATGTGAAATGCGAACATTGTTTGATTCGTTGATGGTGGAGCACCTTCTTGTGTGTATGTGTGTGTGTGTGTGTGTGTGTGTGTGTGCACAAATTTTATTTAAACAAATAATCGTTTGAATGTTCTCTTTTTCACGGCGCGCCAAGACAGAAAAAACGTTGACGAAAATGTTTTTGCTTTTTGCTGTTGTAGACTTGTAGACCTAGTGAATGGCATGCAAAAACAGCCGCATACCATCAAATGGAAAGAACGAAAACCTAAAAAACATAAGACGCAAATCGAATAAACAGGATTAATGGCTTCGCTTCACAATGCAAACAATCGTTTTTACACATTTACTATTGGAATTCAAATTCATTTCCGAAATTGAAACGAATGGCTGTCTCGTTGGTGATTTTTGTTCAGCCGATTTTCTCATCACAATGTGAGCTGTTTGCAGTGTTTACAACATTGATTACAACGACTATTCAAAATGTACACCGAGTAACACGTGAATGAGCTTGAAATACGGGTCTCGATGCCGCATGTCATTTTTGGATCAATAAATTCAGTTCATAATATTAATATTTGGTCTTTGTCGTCGAATGACGACGACGACGATGTTGTGCGGTTTCTTTTACGAATCACGAATAACGAATACAAAATACCTCATTGATTATTATTATTATTATTATTCGTGTATTAGCTTCGGCTTCGCCGATAACGGCAAACAAAATATTTAATATCGTTTTTGTCGTTTTTGTCGTTTTTGGTCGTTTCAGCTCTTGCAATTCCCAAATCTATTTATTATTATTATTAGCATTATCATTATGATTATTGTTCATTTTATTATATATGATACGTGTAGCGATTGTCTTAACGCGTTTGCATTAAGTGTGTTGTGATAATGCTGCAGGAGTGACATTGACACTTTTATACGAAAAGAGAAACGTTTGATTTTTGTTTCGATTTTTGATTGCCTTAAGGGGTTTTAAACTGGCTTTGAGATACCAAATGATACCCTAAAGAGAAACAGAAAAACGAAAGAATAAGCGAAGAAAAACCTAAGACGACTTTTCGACATTTCATGCATTGAATGGAATCGCCCATGCCAGTCATTATAGTTGAAATCCCAATCATTTCGCATAAAACATGTGTAAAGTGACATTTGGCCAATGGAATAAATTTTCGGTATGGCTCTTATCATCAATTTTCACAAATCGAAAATGTGAAAAAGACGATCGTCTTCATCGCCTCCGGTATTTTTTTCATCGAGAAAATCCTCTCTGGTTTATCTAAATTCAGTTTTTTTCTTCTTTTTTTCCCCCAGTATTTTACGAATCAGTTGTTGAACTTGTTTTAGTTTTTTGTTGTTCTGCTACCTTTTGGTGTGTGAATCGCGCGTCACTTTTCACAACATATATTCGAAAAGCAGCAATAGTAGTCGTCCAATCGAAAAAGCTTTAGCTTCAAATCAAATCAAAACGAGATGTGAACTTTATCCTTTTTCCCCAAAATCATTCCGTCGATGTACGTACAACGTACAGCAGCTCTACGATGTTCCATTCCTTTTTCGGTATTTTTTTTTTTTTTTTGTAAGCTGTGAGCTCAATTGGCCATATATCGTTCAAATATACCGGGTATCAGGGGATGCCATGGTATATTTGTCAATGTTGCTACCAAATGGTGGATTAGTTGAAAAGAAAAAAAAAACTTTTTCCTTTCCAATCTTTCGTATCCGTCGAATTTTATCGAAAACTATAAAATAAATGAACGCCTCACACTCGCCCACTCATACTAAAATGTTATAGTTTATTGTCAATTGTGAGTTCAGTTGAATTTGAATGTTTCAACTGAAAAATGGATAACCGCACACACACACACACTTCCATTTACGCTCGTCGAATGCAGCAGGAGAAAAAAAAACAAAAATGAATTACGTTCACACGTAGTACATGCGAAATTGCTAAAAATGAACAAGTTGAATAAAAAAACGCATCGAAAATGACAATAAATGAACAAGTTGAAAAAGAAAGAAGAAAAAAGAGCACCAAACAAAGAACGAAAAACCAAAATGAAAATGAACAATTTCAAGACAGATCATTGAGTCTTGTATGATTTTTGTTTGGCCCCCCTCGCCACACACACACACACACACACACTTTTCTTCCACATTGTGTCGATTGTGTCGATATGGCAAAGGGTATTACAATTTACTGGTTTGCTTTTTTTCTTCATTCTTTGCAATCGTGTCTTTATTCTTTGGTTGACGTTGCTGATTTTTATTCTGAAATTGAACTGTAAGATTGCGGAACGATTTGAAAAAAAATTTGGTACTTTTTTCTCCTCGCTTCGCTTCTCAATTGTGTTCATTTAGCATTTGGCAATGTGCGATGTTGACGAGAAGTTCCGTCAGAATAAATTGAATGGAAAATATATGAATATAAGTGCATGTGGTGGCGATGCAAAATTCGAGAATGGGAAATTTAGAATCAGCGTGTGACTGCTTGACTCAAATAGTCCACGATAAATATCTCCAAACACATAGAAAATGTGTGTGAGAGAAAATCGCGCACAAAATTATCGCCACACACAAACGGAAGACGACGAAGAGAAAAAGAAGAAGCTAAAAATGGATTTTGACTTTGGTCGTTGTCTCGTATATCGTTCATTTTGATGAGAAGAGAGCAACGCCCAATAATGAACTAAAATCATTTCACTTTATTAGAAATAGAAGATTTTCGTTGAATGAAAACGAGGAAATAAAATAGCAATTTCATCATTTGCCCTTCCACTGCATCGAACAGCAGCCACAGCCACAGCCACAGCTCGTATTGATGTTCATTGATATACTTTCTATTCGTCCTTTTGCTCTCGCATTATTTGAATGTTTGCACATTTGATGTTCATTCGTTGCTTTTTATGAATTTTTTAGATTATTATCGAAAATTATACAATTTTTTTCTTTTTTTTTTTTTTTTGGTTAATTTTTTTTATGATTTGACCCGACGACAATAATAAACCATCATTCGGAACAATACACCCAGACCACGAACAAAAGACAATGATTTCATTTCTCTTATTAATGCTGGAAAATGTTCGACATTTCGATCTTTTGCTTTTGTAAATCGTTGCTGCTCTAACTCACATTCAAATGCGAATGTTCCGATTTCAGAACAATAGCACTGAAAATTGCTTGTTAAATTTACACATCATTAGTCACACATTTCATTTTTCTCCACATTTTTTTTTTGTCTTTTCTTTTCAAGCACAATCGAATTCGATTGGTGAAAACATTAAAGCGAATGCTTGACTGATGAAGACTATAAAAGACAATTCCTTCCGAAAGACGTAATGTGATTTTTAACGTTACCAACCAATGACACAAGGAGAGCGGATAGCAAAAAATAATAATCACATATTGAGGCCAAGAACCAAGAACATTTATGCTCAATGATGCTGCCACAGATCCGAAATTAACTGACTACAGTTAGGAAAATCTTATCAAAATTCATTGATTAAATAATGCAAAGGAACATTCGTATATTTTGATTGAATGCGTAATCAAACATTTTCCTCAATCGCAACATCACATTCAATTCATAGCATTAAATATTGAACGTGTGCACGTGGGAGTTTTCATATCATCAACGTTCATCGTTTTAAATGAGATTTTGGAGGTTTTTCGAAAGGTTATATTGCCCATCCATAAGTTGGTGTCAAAATCATTGTTCTTCAATTTTTCCTGCATGCTCACTTCATTTTATGTTATTCGCTGTCTTTCAACGCCTATCATCTCATCATAAATGGAATCAAATGCACAATAAATCAAAATGGCTTAAGCATACCAAGTATACCGCAATGGGCTGAATGTTAGACAACCGCTCTGCGCTATATTGTTAGCCAAAAAAAAAAACACAATAGAAAAAGAGCTCTTCTGATTAATTCAAAGGCATAGAAACAGCAACTTGGGAATGAATGCATGTTTGTGTGTCACAAATTGGTTTCGATTCAACATTAGCTCGAGATTGAACGGAGAAAAAAAGCAAACCAAACGGAAGCGTCTGTCAGTGACGAAGCGATGCTTCACATTCATTGGTCCTTCTGTTAATAATACTGTCTCATTCGCCATTCATATCCGTTTTAATATTGTATTCGATGTTAGTTATATCATTTATGTGCTCACAATTAAATTGGGCCACATTGTCATATCCACTTAATCTAATATCATCTCTCTTAACGATTAAATAGCACAAATGACAGACACATATATCCAATGCCCAAAGAGGCATATGAAACGTTTTATCATAGACATTTTCAAATCCAGTTGATGTGGAACAAAATGATTTTCTCCATCAATTTTTTATTTTTTTCAGCATTATTCGTTGCTCGTTCCGAAACGCAAGCATCTTGAATACGGCTTTTTTCACGCATTTCCCATACTCTAAACCCATTATACAGTGAACAACAATGGCCTGAATATCAGGACATGAATAACATCGAAAACAGCATCAGCAATAACAAGAACCCAGTTTAGCAAAAGTTAACTACCAATCTATTCTCTCTACTCCATCCAATACAATGGTTTTTCATATTACACATTACACAACCGAAGCACAAGAGAGCCAGGAACGCACACAGCATACAAATACAAAAACCATGTCAACCAAATGCAATCACTTTGCAAAATTCATATCCATACATTAGTGTCGTATGCCGTATGCCATTAGTTTAGAGGTTTTTATATTTATTTTTTTGGCGAATTCATTTTTTTCACAGTTTTTTTTTCTCCTGCTTTTTTGCATTCGCAATTGCCGAATAACTACAGACGATTCAACGCAATTTATATTTATAAGAGCCACAGCCACCAAAGTTCTTCTAATTTTTTTCTTTTTTCTCTTCGCTGTTGCTCAATTTTATTTACATATTTTATTCCTCAGTGGATCTGTATGCTTGCATATGATAAAATTCATTTTGGGCCAGCAATGCACGAAAATGAAGAAAACAGAGAAAGAAAGAAGAAGTTTGAATGTTCTGAATGGCATATCCATATACACAATAATAAAGTGATCACTCGCGTACTTGTCGCACATCATCCCAACGCATATCACATTCCCAACGGCAATCGTTTCATTTATGCAAATTATTTCCGATATTTTTTTAGCTGTATTGTATGTGCTTCAACATTCACGATTTCACTTCCTTTAGAATTTCCTCTTTGAAACTTTGAAATACTCTCGCTAAGTTCGGTATTTTCATTCATTTTTCCTGAATTTGTTTCGTTGTTTCGAATGAAGAAGAAAAATTTGACATTCATTCGCAATCCGAGTTGAGATGACATATTTTCCAAAAATCCTATCAATGTAAACAAATCCATATGGTTAAATAATTATTGTGACAATGAATATAATTGAAAATACACAATGAAATTGTTGAATGACGTGTGTGATGCGTTACTTTCGAATTCAAATCAACTGCAATCCGTTTGGCATTTTGCATCTGGGACATGGACAAATAAATCGAAAAACTTTCAAAACAATTGTAAACAAACGAAACAAAGACAAATAATAAACGAATCAAATGCAGGTTTAAACAAACCAACGATGACAATGCTATTTTATTATGGATTATGGATGCAATGATGATGATGACGATTAAGGAAACAAAGAAAACGAAGAAAAAGAGCAAAATTGTCGCAAAATCCATCTGTTATCCTAAAGGGATATTTGTCGTGCTGCTCTCAGTCTCTCTCTCTCTTTCTTTCTCTCCCTCTCTCCATTTATCCATTTAAGATTCGCAAAATACTTTCTTTTTAAGGGAAAAGCCAAGAAAATTTAACATTTTCAATCTCTTTGGGTTTGTTTGCGAAAAAGAATCAAATATTTGAAATAGAGAACGAAGAAGTTATGTTTGGTTTTTTTTTCCTTTTTTGTCATTTTGGTTTATGCAAAAATAAATGCAATAACAACAGAATAATTCATGCACGGCTGTGGACTATATATTTATGTCGAAACCTATTCAATGCTTAGTGCTCACAGCTCACTGCTCACAGGGCCTTTGTGCCATTTGGATGCAGCATCTTTACACCGGATTTGAATACGATTCATATTTACATTCGCAGAATACAATGAAACAATTTGCATAACGAACGATGAACGAAGAGCCAAGCAAAGATAATAATGTTTTCAAATCTGTGCTCCGTAGAACACAGTCAGGACGGAGGGGAGACAAATGAATCTCAGGGAAAAATTTGTTGTCGTCATCGTAACATGATAGGTAATTCTATTTGATGTTTTTTCTTTATTACTTTTTGTTTGTTGTTAACTGTTCCCTGGTTTCCTCTTTAGCTCCGATATTATATCGAATTCATTTGCCATTTAATTTTGGCACAGATTCTTTTTCGAAACGAATTGTATTATCGATTATTTCCAATTTTCACAACGAAATGCTATTTGATCGGATTTTGCACCGTATTTTTTTCTTTCAATTCGTTGTTGCTTCTTGCTTCTGTTGCTTGTGTCTTTAATGTTTGTTTTGTGTTTATGTTCCCCGTTTCGCTTGAGTCATGTGTTTTCTTTTTTTTTTAAATTTACGGCATCCGCAGTATCTTTTATTTAAATTTCATACTGCGAATGTTTGCCAAGATAAATTCAAATATTGCCACCAATTTCCATTCCTTTATCTATTTCGTGTTCATTTTGTGCTCACATTGTTCATTCTTTATTCGTATGCCTGAAGAATAAATGCGAAATGATAGTCACAATGCATAGCCGAGTCGAATCGTGTCGAACGCCGAATCACATACGCATCCAAAGAGCTCCTAAATTGCTTGCGAAAACAAAATCTAAATTGAATTTCAACATAAACACATAGGCACTCCGCTGCCAGTTCAAACGTTCAACTGATTAAAAGTAAATCATTTTCAACGTTGAAATTTGAAAAATGCAAACTTGCTCATTTCAAAAATGATTTGGATCGGAAATTGTGTGACAATTTCATTCGAATTATCGAAGAAAAAAAAACGTAATTTTTTCAATTCGTATTCGGCACTTTGACTCTTATCGAAAACATTTCGCCCTTCGTTAAACTTTGAAACTCTGAGCAAATATGCACAGAGCGACAGTGGAAATGGTAAATCGCTGATATATGTGCTATGTGTTCGCAGAAATAATTTATTTTTAGTGCCAAATATCAAATATTCCGAATATCTTGAATTGGAAATAGAAATGGATTTCCATTTGCCACGTTTGAATGTATTTCGGATGGGCGCTTCAGGCTCCAAAAAAAAAAGGAAAAAAACTTTTCTATTCCGATTGATTGCGTTTTCCATTTGAAAATCAAACAGAAAAGCAAATACCAGGCAAAAGTTTCAAGAATAATTTTTGGCCTACGACTTACGACACAAGTTTATTGAAGCTCATTTATTTTATTGTTGGAAGTTTGCAAATATTCAACATTCAACAGTTCGTGCCTTCCGAAATTTGGAGAACAAAGTGGACGAGCGAGAGATTATCGGCCAGAAATAATACGAGACGAAAACACAAAAAGATCCGCATATTGATAACATAATACGATAACTGAGATTCGTACTTCGGCGATTATTATATTGTTGCCTTTGTATTTTTTCATTTGTAATTTTACGCCTTCGAATTGGGCTTTTGCTTCGAAATGGATTCGGATAACACTCGATTTGTGATGTGCCTAAGCATTCGGCTGTCATTTATTTTGTGAAAATAATTATTGGAAAAACAATCGAAATCCGTAAAAGCAATGCCAACGGGCCAAGGGTTGGTTTTTCTGGAATATTTTCGGAACACAACGACCAAAGTACAATACACCGTTAGGCATATCCAAACAAATGTAATTTTTACCAATTGCTAGTAATAAGGATCCGAAAGTTTGGGAACCAAACTGAAATGGAATTTTGGTATTGTATTTGGTGTATGTAGAAGTAGGCAGTGAACAAAGACCCAATAACCGGATGAATGTAATAAGTAAATTAAACGAACGGCATGAAAACTGGAAAAAAAGAAAAAATCATAAAATAAAATCGAATGTTTGTCTTGTGTAATTCATTGTGATTTATGGTTGATAAATGTGAACACTGTACTCATGGGCATGATAAAAATAAACGAAAAGCTTACGCATTCAGTTGGGATTATTATCGTAACAAAAACGATAAACGATAAAAATGAATTGAGATGCTGATGAGGCCGCCCGAAGACAAAGAGAGCTGTCTGATATTTACGGAAAGTGAATAAGAATAAAAATTTCCTAGAAATTGATGCACTTTCCAATTACGAGCTAAAGAGTAGGAAAATATTTGATCAGTTGCCAAACAAATAAAAGATTCATTTCAATGATTTCAATGTTAACTGCATATTTGACTTTTATCATTGACTGGTTTGTTGTCACAACCTCATATTTTTCACCCATGTTTACAGTTCAATTTTTACATTCTGTTAATTTTAGCGAAAAACAAATTTATTTTTACACTCGATACTTAATTAACAGCACAATCACCCAAAAAAAAATACAATCTACCGGGCAGATTACATATGATTCACATTGAACACAAAAAATTATGTGCAAGTCGACGATAATATTCGTGTGCAGTGTGTGCAACCGATGATAATCACAAAATATCATCTTCTTCATTGACACAATACAGTACGGTACGACATCCAATGCAAACAGCGCACGCAAATACACACACACATGTGTGGCTAATGATCGCTCCACTTTTAACGACTTGTATTCCCACCGATTTTGTTATTTGTTTCATTTTTTTCCATTTTGTTTGCAATGCATTCGAATGTTTAAGCTTCAATGGAACTGAACTACAATTAGCAAGTGAAACATGTTATAACCCGTAAAGCTAAAGCAAACAAAATTGGATGCGAACAAAAAAAAAATAAATTCAAAAGTCAATGAAATAATAAAATGAATATCGTGGCAAATGCAACCACGTCAGTTATGGTCATTTTCATTTAATATGTCATCGGGTGTCATGAATTGTGAATGAGAAATAAATTTGTTCAATGAACCTCATTGTGAAGTGTGCTTAAATCAAATAAAAATGATTTTTCTGTATTGTATTAGATGTTGCTGCCGAAGAATGGATTAATGTCATTAATGGTGCAGCGATAAATTTATGTCCTTCAGAAATGAACGAAGGCGTTCACCGGTTAAAAACGGCAACAATTCAACAGACATAAAGAGACGAAATCGTAGTTATGGTTCTCAAAACCAGATCCAAGTGATAATTTTTACTATCACAAATAACTATGCATCGAATGTGCCAATTCAGTCACTGGTTGGTATCATGTTCCCGTATTCAATCATCATCAATTCTTGAATGCATTGTTCATTTAATGGCATTTCTCATTTCTGGTATTTTATCTATGGAATTCAGGTGACAGTTTTTGAATAAAAAAAAACTAAATCAGAAAATAGTGGTAACGAGTAATAAGTAATAATATAATGTGGTGTCCACATTTTCTTTCGATGAGCTATGACCTTTTACCATTGGTTCTGGCGATTGTCGCTGCTCTTTATTTAAACAATACAAAATATCTTTTTTCCCAAGCATAAAATAACGTTCCACAATAATAATTTGCATTCCATTTTAAATTTACAGACGTTACAATTGTAAAGTTTAAAATGTGTTTTATATGGATTCCAGCTTAAAGCATTCGCTCACAATAACCAATATCCAATAGCAACGGCGAGGTCGATTGGCTCGTGGTGTATGGTGTGGCTCAAGAATTAAACTCGATATTTTTTAATAAAGAGGCCAACCGGGCTAAATGTTATGCGAAACACGAGCGTTACACTTCATTATTTATCGAGCGAATAATGTCACAACTATAAATTGGATTCAGTTGGTTTCTGGTCTCGGCCATTCGGAAGTTAGCAAAGCAAAAGAGCTAAAAAAGAAAAAATATTCAAATCTAAAAATGATTTCAAATTGTAAATGGTGTTCGTTTTGCAACTGTTTTGGTTTCCATTGTTCCATCGATCCGAACGCTTCCATTTGAAAAACATCTATATTTCGATTTTTATTTCAGACCATCGAAATTTCATTATTATTTTCGTTTTTCGTCCTCCTTCAGTGTATTTTTTTCTTTCTTTCTAAATTTACTATGTGTTTTGCATTTTGCACCATTTTTCAGATTGAATACGGACTACGGAATGCAGATGATATTTATTAGTACTTGAAATCCAAAAACTTTGAATATGAAAACTACAAACAAATTTTTCCTAGTTAAGCATCTTATGCATTAGCGAAATTACAGTAATTTTTCGAATTTTGCCATTTCACGTCCTTGGCACGTCCATTGACTTTCTAATCACCAATCATGCCAAAAGTTTAAAATTCAATTTAAATCATGCTCATTTTAGATTCTTGGCACATGTTTCCGATTCGACACTTGAATACTTGATGTTTCGATATTTTAATTATTTTTCAAAAGATCAAACGGCGTCGACTGGACGTCGGTCTTAAGTTTTAGATTAATTTTTTCAATTTAATTTCCATATTTTCCGAATTAACGAATTAGAATAATTCGTGAGCTTAATGGAAATCTGATATATGCAATATGCTCATTCCATTCTGTGTATTTTATTTTCTTCTTCATTCAACTCAATCTCTTTCCTATGCTGTCGCGCACCACTCTATCATGTCGTGATTTATGTTCCATCGGGAATGTGAGTGTCAATTTGTTAATGCATGAAAATGAAAACTAATGGTTTTTGCGTCAATTTCCAACAACAACAACAAGCGAGAAAAAAAAAATCTTGACGTTCTTGCGTTAATAAATTATGGTCATCAAAAAAAATGGTAATGAACTTTTCTCATTTGATTTGAACATTTCATATGCATTTACAGCTTTCCATGCTCCTCACATTCCCTCAGTCTCTGTCTTCCCGGCACCATTTGTATTATTCCCGAACATTTGCACATCGTCGAGACTTTGAAGTATATTTTGAGCAACGAGATTTATGAAATTTTCCATTTTCGGGCATTTGATCAACCTTGACCGCGGTTATCGCAGTAAGCACACGAATGTCTTTGACGACGATGCAACGGAAATAAAGTGTGATGTCTCAAATAGTAATTAATTAGAGTTGAACAGCGTCACGGAGGTGTTTCTATTTTCACCTTTTGAATAATGGTGCCCGTCGTGCACTCACTCAGCCATTTATTTTATTTACAATTTTTCCGTCTCGTGTTCTTTGGCTGTTGATTCTTTGGCTCAATTTTTCTTCGGTTTTGTTTTTTTTTTTTTAGTCTCAACCGTTATCCTTTCATTTCCAGTATTGTTGTATATTTCTTTCAATTTGTCGAAAACTGAAAATGAGAAACTTTTCCTTATTAAATATCGTAGTTGAGGTCGATCCGTTACTCATTTCCAATGGTTTGAGTATAAAACTTAAGACATGAAAAAGAATTTGTTTGCATGTTCAAGTCAACGATTCGATGAATGGAATGGGTGAAAAACTAATGAAAACCCTTGTTCAAATAACAAATAGTCTGTCTTTTGTATTTGGGGCCAATAAATGGATTTGTAATTGTAGTTTGTAGTGTTTACACGGCAATCCGCTCGGTTGAATCGAATCCATAGACAAAGAAATAAATATTAGTTGAAAATTTTCCGAATTATTCACAAAATGTAAATGTGCAAATGGATTCAGTATTGTTTCAAAGGCAACGAAGATTAAGAATTGTTTGTCGTTTTGTTATAAATCTTTGACTTTGAAACGTGCTCGATTTTATACTTTCAGCTTCATCATCATCAATGGCAAAACGTGTGAAAATCCAATTTTCTCCAAACGAATATGGCGAATGTTCCGATGGCAAGTATTATGTAGACAGAGAGCAGGCAATATGCATCAAAATGTGTAATGTTTATTAAACACACCATCATCCACTTTGTCTTTTTCAAACAAAATCCAAACTTGGAACTTGGATAATTTGTAATTTCCATCAATTCCAAAATCAATTTGTGTACTCTATGCTAACGCTTTATTTTTCTCGCTTTTTTTCCCCAGTGTTTTGGACGCTGTTAGCTGGTGCATCAAAGTTTCTCAATTAATTTGTTGATTGCAATCAATTTTCGGGAGTTTATTTGTTTTAATTTGATGCTCAACATCAGCAACATTGAAACACATATCAAATTTTGCAAAGCGTTTTAAGCCAACACCATCACTACCCGCACCTAGCACCTTTCCATTGAATGCATTGGCAATTGTTTTTAGTCTGCAGTTTTCCATTTTCGGTAAAAGTTCAAACGACGTGATTATTACAATCAGCAACTAGTAGCAAATTTGGTTGATTTGCCGCTTCGTTTTTCTCAATTGATTTCGTTTAGGCCGTTGCCTGATCAACAAACACTAAACAAACTTCCACGAAAGTCAATAGCCAATTATAATTATTTTCATTTATTTTGCTTTCTGCTGTTTTTTTTTTCGTCTTCTTCAAAAAGTAATAAAATAACGAACAGTACAAATCCTGCACGGAATTCGAATGCAGAATTTATTTAGTTTGATCTTCTGCTCTTTTGCTGTATCCCGCTCGTCTAGAAACCGTTATTTTATGACTGGACATATGTTACCCAGCAAAATATTCTAGATTTTTTTTTTTTGTTCAAATGCTGTGAATTATTGAGCTGTTGTTATTGGTATTTTTTGATTATATGGCGTGTGGCTGTGATACATAGTGGCGAGTGTACAAATATCCAAAGTACCACATCCACAAGTTATTATTATTATTTGCTCTTTTCAAGCAATTTTATTGCATGTAAACATGTGTGTGCGTGCTGGGTACGTAATATTATCAAAAGTAAATAGCCATAGGCGAGTCACTTTCGACTTTCGATGCATTCAGAATTTATGTGTGTCTATGTGTGTGTGTATCGTATGGCTCAAAATCAAAAACATCCCTAATTTTCAGCACCAAGAAAAAATCAATTTGTATCGATAATAATAATTCATGTATCAGACTCACATTGATCGTTGCCATCAATGTGTACTGGTTGGCTGGGCCATCAGCCAGCCACTATTCACTTTGGGAACATTAAATTTTCAAAATCATCAAAATGAAATGTCTTGTCGCTGGAAAGAAAGGCAACTCCAATTCATACGAACAATATAACCATGAATGATGACATTTATATTGTAAAATAAAAATGTCTTCCATATATTGGACTGCATATTTTTGGGGCTGGAGAATGAGTAGCGATGGTTTTGATGTTTTGTTGATTTTTTTTTCAAATATTATTTTTTTTTTTCTTTTGCTTCATTTTTACATTGGTCATTTTTTCTTTGTTTTATTTAGGTTGAATTGCATTTCTTTTATGTGAATTTTATGTGAAACCATAAAAACGACAAAACACTCACCAACCAAACGAAAATGTGTCGTGAGCTTTTTGAGCTCAATGCGAATTCATTGCTATCGCTGCTAGCCAAACAAATCAACGACTCTGTTCTGTGCATCACAACCAACAGAATATTTATGTTGAATTTTTGTTCATATTTTTTTCCTTCCCTCTCTCTCTCAAACTCTTTTCCTTCTATTCTCTCTATTTTTCCATCAATTGTTTGGTCATTTTTGTTATTCTCTATTTGACCGTTTATTCCATGGTCGGTCCACAGGGTGATTTATCAAAACAATGTCGAAAAGCTGAACTAAATTATTTTTCAACATAAAATAACGACGACCGGGAATATAAATGAATTAAAACGTCTGCCATTTCAATTTACTCTCTAATGGTTTTTCGCCATTTTTGTCCCATTTGTAACATTTTCGGTTGCTTATTAAATTCGCTTTTCCAATCCAAAATACACAGATATATGGAATACAGACTGTGGTGGCCTTATGGGAAGCTCCAATTTATGTTCGATAATTTTTAGGATTTTTTGTAAATCTCGCTTTTTTATTGACACTTCAAATTATGGCCGTTCAAGGATCACTGTCACACTACAAATACTATATTCGCTAAGCATGAGATCAGCAAATGGAATTTTTTCCCCATCCTCAGATATAAAATTTTTGTTTTTTCCCTGAATGCTTGAATGACTTTGTCGAAATTAAGCAAAAAATAATGCGATATGTGTATAAGTGGTTCCCAATTCTGGATCTGGTTTCATGTAGCTTTGTTTTCTCTCATTCTTTTCATTAATTTCAAATTTTCAGCCAGCAAATGTGCACTGTGCATCAACCAAACGATGCAATCTTAATTGATCAATGAACTGAAAATAACAATAAATGCGCAATGCTTAAATGGGTTCAGATTTTGGATATTGGAATGCATTTATTGTCACGACAATATGTGGATATCGTTTGTTTTGCCGCTATTCTTTCTCGCTAGTTCCGTTCGACTAATTTGGAGTTTAGTCTGCTTTCTGTTCATATTGTTCCCGTTGAACATATATTTTTTTGTTTTGTTTCATCGTTATTATTGCGTATATTGTTGCAAATCCAATTTAACAATATTGTGGCTTGGCACGTCTGTTCCCTTTTCCAAAAGGTTATATTTCAATGAAGAAAAACAGGCTCCGATGACCAGACATCGAACATTTTCGAAATAAACAGAAAAAGAGAAACGAAAAAAAAACGAGAAAAAGTAGCGCCAGGCAAAACGAAACAAAGTCCCATTGGTATTAAAGTTTTTTTTTTTGTTCAAATGCTGTGAATTATTGAGCTGTTGTTATTGGTATTTTTTGATTATATGGCGTGTGGCTGTGATACATAGTGGCGAGTGTACAAATATCCAAAGTACCACATCCACAAGTTATTATTATTATTTGCTCTTTTCAAGCAATTTTATTGCATGTAAACATGTGTGTGCGTGCTGGGTACGTAATATTATCAAAAGTAAATAGCCATAGGCGAGTCACTTTCGACTTTCGATGCATTCAGAATTTATGTGTGTCTATGTGTGTGTGTATCGTATGGCTCAAAATCAAAAACATCCCTAATTTTCAGCACCAAGAAAAAATCAATTTGTATCGATAATAATAATTCATGTATCAGACTCACATTGATCGTTGCCATCAATGTGTACTGGTTGGCTGGGCCATCAGCCAGCCACTATTCACTTTGGGAACATTAAATTTTCAAAATCATCAAAATGAAATGTCTTGTCGCTGGAAAGAAAGGCAACTCCAATTCATACGAACAATATAACCATGAATGATGACATTTATATTGTAAAATAAAAATGTCTTCCATATATTGGACTGCATATTTTTGGGGCTGGAGAATGAGTAGCGATGGTTTTGATGTTTTGTTGATTTTTTTTTCAAATTATTTTTTTTTTTCTTTTGCTTCATTTTTACATTGGTCATTTTTTCTTTGTTTTATTTAGGTTGAATTGCATTTCTTTTATGTGAATTTTATGTGAAACCATAAAAACGACAAAACACTCACCAACCAAACGAAAATGTGTCGTGAGCTTTTTGAGCTCAATGCGAATTCATTGCTATCGCTGCTAGCCAAACAAATCAACGACTCTGTTCTGTGCATCACAACCAACAGAATATTTATGTTGAATTTTTGTTCATATTTTTTTCCTTCCCTCTCTCTCTCAAACTCTTTTCCTTCTATTCTCTCTATTTTTCCATCAATTGTTTGGTCATTTTTGTTATTCTCTATTTGACCGTTTATTCCATGGTCGGTCCACAGGGTGATTTATCAAAACAATGTCGAAAAGCTGAACTAAATTATTTTTCAACATAAAATAACGACGACCGGGAATATAAATGAATTAAAACGTCTGCCATTTCAATTTACTCTCTAATGGTTTTTCGCCATTTTTGTCCCATTTGTAACATTTTCGGTTGCTTATTAAATTCGCTTTTCCAATCCAAAATACACAGATATATGGAATACAGACTGTGGTGGCCTTATGGGAAGCTCCAATTTATGTTCGATAATTTTTAGGATTTTTTGTAAATCTCGCTTTTTTATTGACACTTCAAATTATGGCCGTTCAAGGATCACTGTCACACTACAAATACTATATTCGCTAAGCATGAGATCAGCAAATGGAATTTTTTCCCCATCCTCAGATATAAAATTTTTGTTTTTTCCCTGAATGCTTGAATGACTTTGTCGAAATTAAGCAAAAAATAATGCGATATGTGTATAAGTGGTTCCCAATTCTGGATCTGGTTTCATGTAGCTTTGTTTTCTCTCATTCTTTTCATTAATTTCAAATTTTCAGCCAGCAAATGTGCACTGTGCATCAACCAAACGATGCAATCTTAATTGATCAATGAACTGAAAATAACAATAAATGCGCAATGCTTAAATGGGTTCAGATTTTGGATATTGGAATGCATTTATTGTCACGACAATATGTGGATATCGTTTGTTTTGCCGCTATTCTTTCTCGCTAGTTCCGTTCGACTAATTTGGAGTTTAGTCTGCTTTCTGTTCATATTGTTCCCGTTGAACATATATTTTTTTGTTTTGTTTCATCGTTATTATTGCGTATATTGTTGCAAATCCAATTTAACAATATTGTGGCTTGGCACGTCTGTTCCCTTTTCCAAAAGGTTATATTTCAATGAAGAAAAACAGGCTCCGATGACCAGACATCGAACATTTTCGAAATAAACAGAAAAAGAGAAACGAAAAAAAAAACGAGAAAAAGTAGCGCCAGGCAAAACGAAACAAAGTCCCATTGGTATTAAAGTATGCACACAATCGATCTACGTCTGACATTAGTCGAAACGAGGAAAATGAACTGTTCGCATGGCAGACATATAGCTATCAAGTTCTAAAAATTTCTAAAAAAAAAAACCGAGAAAAAAAAGACGTAAAGAGACGACAGGCGAGAGACGAAAAGCAAAAATTCATCCAATCTGGTGACGGGTGATTGGTGAAACGAACAAAGCTTGTTACCAAGAAGGAAAAATAACACAATAATATAAAACATATTGTTTGGTATAAAATTTGAAACGAGATGGAAAAAGGATTCCTTTTCAATTTGATTCATTTCGATTATGTCCAATTTTCCAAACGTATCTGACCCATTTTATTAAGTTATCGAACCGAGACCACACCAAACGGTACAAACCGAACGATTTTAATGAAAATAAACGAATTTAATCAATTCAGCATTTGGCCGTTAATGTAAGCTCTGATGCATTGTATCCAACGAATTGGAATGCCCACACAATGTGTTCATTTATCTCTGTGTGGTATTCGGTTATGAATGTTTCAACACATGAACCAACAATGAACACATATTTTCTAACAAAATATGTGCGTATAAAAACCAAACAGATAAGACGAAAAACAACTTTATTCGTTGAATTTTCCAAATCGATTTTATTATTTAGCTGTTGATTTATGGATTGATGATCATTGTTGAATGGATTTTTTGTCAGCATTAAATACATTGTAACACCATTGATGTTGAACAGTTCACATTTGTGCCATCCTTTTCGCTCTTGTATTCCATTTCGTCAAAAGTCAGTAGTTTCGAACTCAATTGAACATTTATTGGCTGTTGCGATGGAGCAGCCATAATATCGTATGCTCAAACTGTGTACTGTGTACACCATATCATATCGTTATATAATGAAATGGCCAAGCCAAACCACATCTTCAAGTAAACACATAAAAACTTGGAAATTGTACAAATTATTTTTTATTGCAGTTACAACATAAATAACTGAATTCTCTGAGAAAACACCAATTTATGGGCATTGGGCATGTATTACGAAATGCTTGCCTCGTTTGTTGTATATTGGTGGATGGTAGCGTTCCATTGTTCTGATTTTGCTCTAGTTTTGGAAATTTAACTACTTAATTTACTGTCGATGAACGAAATTATTGGGTATAACAACAAACCGTTACCCAGTTCCATATTCCGAAACCATGCACAACCATCTAAAAATCGTCAATCATTTACTTTGCAATGGCTACAGATTACGTACAATGTTCAGTCGACGACAGGGCCGCCGACTTGGCGAAATATTGACGATTTTCACGTAAATTCAAAATGAAAAACAAACACAAGAAATGGAAACAAATATCAAATTAAGAAATGTTTTAACCCCATTACCTAATTATGATCTTTTGGTTTGGTTGGAGGATTGGAAATGGAATATATTTTGAAAATGCATGTAAACTGCGACAGTAGCCAATTGCTTGAAATGGAAGAAAAGAAGAAAAAAGGTAGAAAGGAAAAACGAACACAAATAACATAAACTGAAATTAAAATTTATGTTCACCAAAATGAAAACGAATGCAGACTTTGCTTAGGATGAACATTTGAACATATGTTTGTATGTTTTCTCGATACTCAATACATAAAAAGAAAGAATTTCCTTGGCGATAAAAGCGAACTGAGTCGAGTATATGTTTATTTTCTTTGGCTTACGAACAAAATTGAGCTAAGCCGGGCTAAGCAGAAATTCACCCAAAATAATAATAATGCCATCCAATTTGGGCCATCATAATGTACACTGACTGAGAATGGGATGGCTTGAAACTGAAATCAAATTAAGAAAAATTGCATAAAATACATTTTAATGGAAAATTAAAATGAATTTTTGATCTGCCCAACGCATTCAATGCGACCGATTCAAAACCTTTTAAGGTCATTTAGTATTTATATATAAAATATTACTGCAGACAATCATTTCACCATTTTTGCTGTTCACTGTTTGTTGACCAAATGCCGTGGGATTTAGAGGTAATATTTGGTATTTGGGCTCTAAATATGTTTGTTTGATTCCATTAAAATATCTCATTTTCTTCTAAGTGTGATGTGTCTGTTTTGGTCTGGCATTCTCTATTTCTATTTGTACAATTGTAAATAAAATATAAAATGCGTATTTGTCGTGTATTCCGAATCCTTATTGCCACCAGTCAACAATGTTGGCATATTACAAATGCGCTCTTTCTGTTTGGGCTATAATGTCTGACATTTACCTCTCTTTATTTGTAGCAATGGATAATCTAAATCTTGATTTCATTTGCGCACGCAATGCAATCAACTCACGAATGAACTAAATTATGCAACTATCAACTAAATGCATTAAGCGCCCAAAAACAGGATATTTTAACGTCCTCGTCATAAATTTGTTTTTTTTTTTGCTCAACGTTGCAATTTCATTCGGGCGTGGATTGTAGAGATTTATGCAAACGAGATTTCTTCTCTCGATTAACTTTGCCTGCCATAAATTAAAAAATAATTGAAATTTTATATCGTCTTCGAATCGTTGAATGCCATCCACTAACCATTCGGTGAGGTCACACCAGATTTGATAAATGCGCCTTCAATTGATTGCAATGGATAACAAATAGCAACCGTATACGACCACTGAAACATGATGAACATGGAATCGTAATTACGCTGCCTTAATGCATTCAAACCAACCAGTCGGCAAAAGCAAACGGATACGTTGATAAAGTGATGAATAAATTTTGATGCACTTAAAAACACATTGAGATTTATTTCCTTCAAAATGATCGTTTTCACCAACAACATTCCAATAGTTTTATCTTTGGGTGAATATTTTTCATTTTTTCTTTTCATCATTTTTCACACACCTGTATTCCTTTTAACCATCGAAATTTTTGATTTTAAACCGTATATTTTATAAACCGGACCTTCCATTTCGTATGTGATATGGCCGAGCATTGCCCGTGCCAGTCATGAATAAAACATATGAGGACAATCTAAAGTGAAATCATTTTGCCCAAACAAAATAAGGATTCGCAATTTTAAATTGGCCTTCCATTTGCATGAATTTGAAAAATATGCAATTACGTTCATGTATTTGAATAATAGACAAATGGATCAGGTGAAACTAAACCATTTTGCATGTTCAACTCTATCGTACTAAGGGTAAAAAATCCGAACACACGAATGCAATATTCACAGAACTCGTATCCGGTTCATCATTCCGTTTTGTATCAATCGATGCTTTACATAATTGCAGCAATGTATCTTTTCGGATCGTAAGTTTTTTGCAATTTGAAAAACTTAGGAAAAACTTTCAAAACTTTTAGGCAATGGAAGATCCCTATTTTCCTTCGTCACATCTGCCTCTTGTTAGTAACATGTTCATTATCCAACGTATACACAAATTCAATGGATAAATTGCTTGATCAATCGAGTCAAATGATAGTCATTACATGAATCGAATGAAACTTCTTTACTCTATTTTCCAACCCACAATAAACGTTCTTCGCCCAACACTCAATCATTCATGGAGTTATATAAGAATTTGATAATAGAATGTTTCCTTTTCGATGCTAACAACATTTATTCATTCAAATGTCACGTAAATATTTTACTTTATTCTTTCTTATGTATTTGTTCATTGTTCATTGTCCATTATTTTAATTACGTGTGCTGTTGGTTTCGATGATGAATAAAAGACGAAAGAGTAAATGGATCTATTAACCAACCTACAAAATATTCCCACGTTTTATCATTTTTAAGCATTGTTTTTCCTTATCAAATGCGCACTTTTGTCTATAATATCGAATAACGTTATGTGTGGTGCATAATGCGTGGGTTTTCAATTTTTTTCTTTTTTTTTTTTGAATTGTTACAGAGGAAAGTCTAATTCATTTAGTTGACATTGGCGTACAAAAGGGTATTTCGAGACTATCTAAAATCAATTCAATAATAATTTTGATTGTCGCATCATAACATTTTGATCGAATTGAATGAAGAATATGCGTGATTCACACAAAAATCGAATCGATTCTTTTCTTCTTCGGATTAACTTTCATTCATTTTTTTTTTTTTCGTACGAAAATCGTCAGCGGTGGCCACGATTAATCCCCCAATAATAATGAAATTCTATGTTTGTGTATTTGATGCTGGGACTTTATGTACAGCACAATGGAGCTTTTCTTCTACGTGGATCTAATTTTTTTCATCATCGATTGGAATAATGGTATTCGTTTCGGCTCATTGCCCATCAAAAAATAATGCAAAAAAAAAAAACAAATTCGTAATTTCATAAAACGCCTTCGATATGATAAAATATTGTTTGGATTTAGTGTTGGCAAGCAATTTCATATTTTATGTCTCACCAAAGCCGAAATTCGGTGATGCAGCACAGGATACATTTTAATATGATATGTTTTTGATGGGAAACTCGTGAAAACCATTCATCAGCACAACAGTCATGAAAAGTGTCTGTAATATGAATATAACATGTCATAAAATATGCGACGAAAATTCGAATCGCGACATGCACAAAAAAAACCACACACACACATACACAAACGAAATGTGCATTTATTGAAATATGCGAACATTTTTAAACCACAGACAACCAAAAAAGCGAAACAAAGTAAACGAACTCTGTAACTTTGCTCTTTGGAAAAGACAAAATATGCAAAAGTTTGGAAAAATTCACCAGCTTCGGTTATTACTTTTGTTGGATAAAATAAGTGAAACGAAAGCAAAAAAAAAAACAAAAATATCAAAGAAAATTCATTTTCACGAGAAAGACAATATTTAAAAGAAGAAAAAATCCGAGCCGAAAAAAAACGATGATTTTTTAAAATGTAATGTGAACAGTGAACAGAGAACAGGAGAAGTATCAGCACTCAACGAGCAATGAGCAAACACAAAAAGTGAGAACGGAAAGAGAACTTTGGAATGTGTAATATTGAGTGCCAAATAGAATCTTTTGTCTGTGAATTTAATTTTTTTTTTCTGCTTTCAAAGAAAAATGCTTTTTTTTGCACTGTTTTATGTGTCGCTCTTTGTTGAACTGAAATTAAGAGGAAAAAAATAGTGAAATCCAAAATGGTGGACTATGTTCAAAGGAAATTCCACATTCATTGCGGTTATGAATGAGCAGAAAAAAAAGTGAAACAGTGAGTTAGATATTTGCAAGAAAAAAAACAACAAAAGAACCGCTTGAACGGAGAGGGCTAAACAAAAGGGAGGGAAAAAGATTTTAAAAAATAATCCAAACGATGATGATAAAGTGGTTTCGTTCAATTATTCGCATTCATATGCACGCACGGGAGAAAAACGAAATTTTAAACGCTTCTTTTCTGTTTTTTTTTTTGTTTTCATGTGTATAACACATAGATTGAGAACGGTATGATGAATGTTTCAGCAGAAACTTAAGATTTTTCGAATTCAGAAGCGAAATGAATGTTTTTTTTTCTCATTCTGGTTGTTTTTCACTTGAAAAATGAATTTACAACGAATCAAAATTAAACAAAATTTACTTGCATCGTAAGAAAAGATAGAAAACATGAGAATATGAGCATAGTTTGATTGTAAAATGTGAAATCCAAGGGAAAGTTCTGAATGCTAAATTTGGCAATGAGAAAAGTGTGTTGCTGGCATCTGTGAGCTTAACTGATGTTGGATCACACCATTATTATTTTTAATTTTTGTGTGTCTATCAAATTTATATCATCTCTTTGAAATCCACTTGACCCGCGGTTGACTTGATTTTTCAAATTGATTCAGATTAAAATGGTATCCGAGCGAATAGAATTTGTCATGAGATACCTCATTAAAAGCTACATCGTGCCATCTATCAACTTGCCAATTAATAATAATTACATGCCATCTGCATATAGTGCTTTTCAATGAAGGATGACACAGCATTTTGGTCAGAAAGTTGGATACAAAATTTTTATCCGTTTTTCTGCAGGCACGTTTCAACATTCAATGTGAATCAAATTGTGGTCAAATGAATACCACACCAACATCGAATATATGTATATATTCGTGTGTGCGCGTATCCGATGCCTGGTTGTGAACAATTGATTGCATTTGACATTAGGAATTGATATCTATCATTAAAATCGTCTGCCACATTAATGCGTTCGCAAAGCAGTTGCGAATACCAATACAAAAGCCACGACAATGAAACGAACAAGAAACGCCAACGTTTGTATATCTTTGCTGGCTCTATATACTATACACTTTATACTATATACACATTTATTTTATTCAATTGCACCGTGAAATGATTTTAACCCAGTTTAAATTCCATATATAAGCATGTATATATTCATTTTGGTGTCACATCGATCGATAATGTTGTGCGAAATGATGTTGTTGTTATTGTGTGGTATAATGTAGTACAAGATACGAGCGTTAGATTCAGCGCCGTCTGACTAGTTGCAAAGAGCAAAAAGCAAAAAGATTGAGAACGTTTTCAACCGACTGGATGTGTTTGTATTTTGTATTTGCTATGTGAGCTGCACGGCGTTGTCGAATGACGACGGGACACAGATGCTGGAAATTTTTCCAACAACACAATACGCACCTATCCATAAAATTTAATGGATTGCATTTTGGGCTCACACCCAGAGCACTCAGCATACAATACAAATCTGTAATTTAGTTCAATGTTCAATCATAGTCAGCTGTTTCAATACTGCCACACTGAACTTGTCATTACATTTGTAGTTTGCAGATGGAACCAGAGCTAAAATGGTATACATACATGATTACGATTGCATCAACCAAACAAAGAACTGGCAATGAGAATAGAGCAAACGGAACCCAAAAAAAAAAGAAAAAAGAAAGACTACAAAATTATTCTCATCCATTTGGCTATAGTATTTTATTGTGTGCTATGCTCTGTATTTGCTCTATATTCCATATATTTGCTTCAGCAGCATTCCAATTTGGTTATGTAATCAGAGAAATGGTTACAATACAAAACGCATACAAGACACAAATCAATATAACATTCATTTAAATGGCAAGTACAAGAGATCGCATTTATCTTGCGATGAAAACGAATCCGAATTTTGTTTTTTGCCTTTTTAGTTTTTGTCAATTTACGCCCAACATGGCCTTTGTTGTGTATTATACACTGGCTGGGAATTCCAATAGACGGCACTGCACATTATACACATACGAAAAATGAGACATCCTTGAGTCGCACATACGATCGATATTTGTCCCCAAATGAATATATATGTGGAACGCATAAAAATGAAAATGAACGCATACAGACATCGACACATTCCATCTATAAATCAATATGTGCCCACCATCAGTGCTTATGTGGATTTTAAGAAAATCCGGGGAAAAAGCCATAATAATGATAACGATTATTTGCTTAAAGTCTGATTTTGGACGTCTATGCATGTTTGACTGAACCAAATCCATTTACCACACAAAAGTTTTACCGCATTTTAAATATTTACCAAATGGACAATTTAGTGCTGCTTAAAATTGCTGGCTGCTATATGCTACAAACTTCGAATGCTTTGTATTCCATAGTTTAATCATTGAGGAATATTCAGTCGTCGGGTATTCAACATTCCAAATAATTCAAGAGTCTAATAATAATGTAATAATGATAGAAACGAGTATAGCGTATGATATTCAGTCATCATTTCTATTTTTCAATTTTATCACACAAAAATTATCAAGTCTGGCCTACCAATCGTGGCTGGCCTGAAAAAAAAAATGGTCTGGTGAATGTTAAAGTGAATTTCCACTCTTCAATTTCGACATTTCATTCTATACAAATAATGATAAAAATCTCCTTCAAACCGAAAACAGCTCAAAGTCTCGAAACGATTTTCCTTTTCTGCAGACGAGAAATCAGCACAACCAACAGCCAGCATATCTTACACGTCCTACGATTGCATTGAATTACATTTCATGAGAAAAGTAACCACTCCTTGACATTTGGCATATACGAATGATATGCATTGTTACGAAATCCTGAATTCGAAATGATGGAAGCTCTTCACATTGATTGCGGAATCGCTTTTTATTATGTGTGTAGAACAGAGGAAATTCAAAACGAAAATTCTCTTTATTGTTGCACAATCGGCACCAATTCCGATGATTTCGACTGGTGCTGGTGTGAAATGTCATTCTAAATGCCAGCGAATTAAATCAAACGAATGCTGACGATGGCACACAGCATGTTGGATGTACATGAATAAAAATAAAATGATGTGCAAAAGAAGGGAGAAAAAAAAACGCAAATCCAACAAGAAATGAAGAAGAATATAAGAAAAAGAGCTGAAAAGCACTTCATCCGAAAAACGTCACACAGACACAAACATTTAGCACAACAATAATAATAACAATAATAATAGCCCAGATGCCGGAGAGCTGTCGGTGAGAACCGAGTACGTTATGCTATATTTCTGCAGTTCCATCAGTATTGGCCCAGATTTTATTGATTTTCTTTTCTTTTTTCTTTGGTCCCTTTTTTCAATTTTATATTTCTCTTTTATCGTTTCGTTAGATATTTTTTCGTCTGCTGTTGTATCCATTGTTGGCCCGTCAATCCTTCATGCTACACCGTAATTATCATATCGTTTTATTTTAAGCTATTTTTCCATTTTCTGTATACACTTTTCTCGGCCTCCTTATTATTTCAGTTAATAAACTACGATATTTATTGGCTTATTTTTCCTCCCTCTCTGTCTCTGTTTCTCTCACTCTCTTTGGTCGATACGTGTCATTTAATATTGAAGCACATTTTGGTTGCATCATATTGCGGTGACATTTGAAGAACCGAAAAAAATGAACCAGCGACAAAGAAGAATCTTCACCTCCGCTAAAAGGTTTCGCTCATTCGATTTTCCTCTTCCTTTTCTGCTTTGTTTAACAGAATCAAAATTTTAAATAAATTTTCGAATTGGTTTAAGCCAGCAAATGACTAAAATGGTTCATGAACGCCGTCATTGAACGGTATTTTATTTTGGATCAAGTGAAAACGCTCATCTGACCTCAGGTATTCAAATTTATTTTCATTCTTCGTTTAATTTTCGATAGATGTCAAACTTGATTTTATTGTATAGAACGTTCAACAAGGAAATAAAAAAAAACATTCCCTCTGTGGATCAAAGTCTATATTTTCATTTTTTCCTCATCGAAATGAAAAAGAATTTAATTTTAAAACTTCGAATACATACAAAAATAAAATTGAAATTTTCGCCTCGCTTTCTCAATAAATGGCAGCCGGAATATCGATCCAAATATGATATGGCTTAAGACTACTTTGTTCGTTGTTGGTTATTCGTTTGTAAGCTCGATTGCTGGCTCTGATATGGAGAGAAAGAGCCTTCATGAACGTTGCAGATTCGTGCGAATATTTGCGAATAAAATGTATAGTCTATATGAATACACGAATACAGGCAAACATTGTTGACAGCTAGAATGATAGTCAACTTTGAAAGAGAAACTGAAGGAAAAATTTCTTTTAAGTAGGAAAATCTACAGCTTAACCATCAAAATACTTTTGTTAATATTAAAAATGGACACAATAATATTTTTATGACAAAAGATAGGTTCAATCAGTAATTCATTCAACAATAAATTTTAGTAATAACTATTGACTTTTCCGATGATCGACCTCTATTTCTTCTTCGCATCCCCATTCTTCTCTTCGCTTCAAAACAAAATTTCTTTTAATTATGCACGAAACTTTTTCTATTTTTATGAAAACGTTTTCACGTTGCGACGTTCGACTCATCACAAACGTCAAATGTCAATGAGAATATTGTGAAGCTAGTGGCGAATAATATCGAATATCGCGGATGCACACTGTATCTTTACGAATATTTGCGAATAGTTGCGAATAAATACACAACTTTTAAATATTCATAAGAAAACACCGAATGATATGCGAATATTTCAAATTTTTTCCTCGATAAATGCCCCTAGGAAAGAGCGCATTTTAGGTTGTCGTTCACGAGTAATGCAAAATATTCATGCCGAAATTGGGCCAAACTTCAGTCTCATGTTTGACTAAATCTTTTCCACTCGTTTTTTTTTTTAAATTCTCATTCACATTTTGTTGACGCGTTATTCTCATTTAATATTCGAAACATGCCGGTGTTTTCCATATTTATTATTTTATGCCATTGTTGACAACAGTGAATGTCGCGTACAAATCAAATCGGTGATTGTGATGTCTGTGCCGCTGTCAGGCCACTTTTTTGTGTGTGTATCATTGTGTACTGTGCATATTGATAAACATTTTGGTCTGTTATATGTATATCATATCGATAAAATAAATTTTGCATGCAAATAGACAACGAACAGTTTGTTATGTAATAAATGGAAACAAGCGTTTTCGTTCCCGAAAATGCGACAAATAAGACGAATAAAATTTTATTTAATCGAAATTCGATTATAAATTGTTTCCAGTCGCTTGGAGGTTATCAAAGTACATCGTCTAAATGGATTCGTGTCATGGATTTTTCGGGCTGAATGTTGAATTGAAGACATCACGATATGAGGTTAGCATTATGCTTCATCAATCGATAATAATAATAAATTAAACTTTTCCATTTTCCATCAAAAATATGCTAGAATGCTATTGTGTCCATTGAATAAAGTATATGGTTTTATTGGACGACAACCGCCTGCTCAACACGTAATTCGTTCATTTCCATTATATCGAATACCGAACGTATGACTGCTATGGGTCCATTCAAAAAGCAAATGAATCAAAAAATGAGGCCAAACAAAGATTTAATAGGACGTAAAATTCAATCAAAAGAAAGGATTAAAGGCGCTTTACCCTTTTTCACTTGCCCATTTTCATTTGTTCTGTCTGTGCTGTGTGATATTGATATTCACAATGATTCATGTTGCAAACTATAGCCACCGACGATGTCATTAATGTAGCTCTTCCCTTCCATCCCCTACATGTATGTATATTTTTCATCAAATGCGATAGGCGCTCGATTTACACAAAAGCTATTCAATTGGCATATTATAGAAAAATACCTGGAATTTAGTGTGTATTGTTGAAAATCAACTGAATTTCCATAAGTGGCGAACATAATAACAATTTTGAAAAAGTTTTTTCCGATTTAGAAAAGTATTTCTTCCTGAAAATTCAATTCTTTATTGCGATTTTGCGTGGAGTTTTTCGAATGCAAAATAATTTTTCTCTCCCCTTCTTCAATAGAATAAATTTATGAATTCCATTACGCAACATCCGACTATTGTTATTTTTGAAAAGATTTCGTTTCATAGATTTCGCGTAGCATTTTCATAACAACGAACAGACCCGACGAATGAATGATGTAGGTTGAAGAGCGACTGTTACTTTTAAGCAGCAGTTGAAGAGGGGGAAAAATATCTAAAAAAAAAAATGTCAATCGAATGCAAAGTTTACGTAGAATAGAAAGAAAGTTCAAAAGCAGTGTGAATTCAATGAAGAAAATACATACATTACGTCTATATATTGTAATTTACTGTTGCATGACGTTGTGTACAAACTGATGGAAATATTCGCATGTAAAACGCATGAAGACGGATTCAAAACGAATCATTCGATTCAATCGATCCAATCAATTCATATGAATACATCGTCAATCCTCGATCTCCTCCATTCATCATAACATAAACGAGCGCACACATCAAAAAATAATAATCTGTTTTCAAGATGAAAAAAATAAAATTTAACATTTATTCAGTTGGTAAAATAGCGAATTGCATGTCACATTCACAGAAGATGAATGAAAAAAAAAAATTCATCTCTTACAAATGAAGCAAACCATTTGAAAAGAAATCAGTAGCATCAGCATCATTCCAACCAAATCAAATCGAATACGATACAAAAAGTACAAAGGAAAACGAAGACAAACTTTCAAAATGAATGAATTCAGGCCAGAGGCTGATAACAGGCACCTTTTGCAGTATAGTTGAATGATTTAAGAGGATTCGAATAATAACAAAAATGATTTTCATTCATTGAACTAAATGCTTCAACAAAAACTTACATGTGCTCCAATGATTTTGGGCCGAATCCAATAATTTCGTCCAAGAAAATGGTTTTTGGACTTTTGCTTGAAATGGGCGCAAGTCATATATTTTTATCCAAGCTCTATATAGGACGAGTTTATTTATTTTTTTCATGTTCGGAATGTTATTAAAATGATAAATGGCTTTATTCGCAAATGGAACAGTGTATAAACCTCTAAATTGATGTATATTATTATAATACAGAAAATACATGTGCTACATGTCGTTTGTTTGAAAATTCAATAGCAACAGCAACAAAATTCCAATTGGAGCTGAATTTGCAAAAAGTATAGCAAATTTTTTAGGATACATTTGGCCTTTCGCTGTTTACATTTCATATTTTTTTTTCCCATGCTACAAATAAGCATTGGATTGAGTTGAGCATCTTTCTAACATTCCACAAATAATAATTCGATCCATTTTTCAAACCGCTTTTTGTTGTTTTTTCGGCCATGTTCTTCTCATCTTTTTCTTTGTTTTCTTCTTCTTCTTCTTCTTCTTTGTGTGTAATGTGTCCTTCATAATGTAGAATTGATACATTGGCATACACCAAGAACAGGATATGATTTATGCGATTTCGATTGATACTCGAATCGGATGCTCAATTATATTACCAATCTCTCATCTTTGGCATCAAGCCATCAACAAACACCCCATTTCCTGTAGAACGGAAGAGTGTATGTATGTGGCCGTTATCCATGAAATGTTAACAATGTCAAGTAGGATGATATCCGAAAAGCAAATGGAAAATGAAAAATACACAAGAAAATGAAAAAGCATCATCGGCAACCGATGAAATGAGATAAATGGTTGATGATCGATTAATACATGAAATCTAGAACATTGATGCGGGAATTGAATGAAAACGACGAAAATGATAATTAATTATACACGAAGTAAATGATTCTTTAGGGTATCGTGATCCATACGAAAAGTTTTTTCCCTTTGGTTTTTCGTATTCAATACAACGGAAGCCCACTGAACACAAAAAGTATCAAAACAAATGGAAATGCTGATGGTTTTTTATGTTCATTGACGAGCACAGAGTCTGGATGTGGTTTTTCTGATAAGTTTTTATTATTAACAACAGCGACATAGGATAGATAAACGAAGTCTAATAACTCCTTAGCATTGGTTGGATGTTTATTAACGAAGACAACAAAGTCGAATAAAAGTGAACAAACGTCCATGTCTAAAATACACACATAAGCCAAGGCATACGGCATGAGCCCAGCCACGACCGGATCAATTGAAGTTTTAGCAAAATGGAAGCTTTTAGACGTTACACAAATTAAATTAATGATAAGTTGTATGCCATCGTAAGATGCTTTATATTTCTTGTTTAATATTTATTCACATTGGGATTTGGTCTAACGTCCGATACGATACATTCTGAGTTTAGTATTCTTCATTGCATCACAATAAGCCTCCCTACATCTAACTCTCTGGTTGTCGATTGTCGATTCACTGCCACGAATAATTCTTTCGTGTTTCTTTCGTGTTTTTCTCTGTTTAATGTTTGCTGTGTCATGCTTTTCTCATCGTAAACCATCTTCATTCAATTTATATCAAAGCGTATCGTATCGCCGCATAAACCATTGTATAGCCCTGAAGCCAACAGCCAAATATATATTATTTTTGCTTTTGATTAATTATTTTCAGTTGTGCTGCTGAAAGGATAAACAGAAAAAGAGAAATTGATGCGATAAAGTGCTGCCATTCGCATGTCATTGTTTATTTGATGGTACTCTTTGGTTGCAAATGTATAGAAAGCTTTTGCATACCCAGAAGAAGAAGAGATACACGACACCGAGTGTCAGCCTCAAATGCCTTTCTTTTATGCTGCCAGTTTTCGTTTTGCTGCAACTTCAAAACTTGACTAACTGAAAAAACATTGAGCGCATCGATCGGTGTATCGCAACATAATACTTTATCGTTTTTATAATAAGCGGTTGCTATAAATATTGGCACACAAACAACAATAATAATAATGATTTTAAGAGATTAAAATTGAAACGCCAATGATTTTGAATTTGATGCGAAGTTATTTGGAGAACTGACATCAATGCCATTTGATTTAATTTCCCTACATTTATTCATCGTTCGACGAAACTAGCTCCAACTTTTGTTTGTTCGATGATTGAATAGCTTTTAAGAATATATATTTAGTATTAAATCATCATCAACCATCAAACCGCGCGGCCACCACTTTTCTACAAAAACTTCGGTGATGTTGACGACAAAGGATTTCACATTTATTTAAAAAAAAAAACTCTCAAACCAAAAATTCGTCGCATTGCGGAGAGAAAAATTGAAAAAGTGTTTTCAGTATTTATGGTTTCGTTTATCCAAGAATAAATATAATATGTATAAATGGATGAAATGAAGCAAAAGATCAAAATCAAAAGGAAAAACAGCATTTTTTCTGCTCCAATTTTTTTCTTCGACGAATTTTTAAATTCGACGAATACAAAATCGTCGGTTCAATTCACCGATGAAAGACGAATTCATTTTTAAATGAATTCAGCAGATAATAATCAGATCAGACTATTTCAGAGTGAATACGATGCGTTGGTTTTTGTTTACAACTTTGTGTCAAAATCCAACAAACAAATTGAATCAAGGAATTTTAAATGTTTTCATTAAAATGGATAATTATTACATAATTGAAAAACACTTGAATAAATAATAGAATTATTGAACGTAAAAGCCGCTCTCTGTATGGGTGGGTACTGTGCACAGTGTGCACCACAGTATTCGTTGTATGTGGTCGATGTGCGTGTATGGAAAACAGCGTCGTTTTATTTGTAATGGATGTTTTAATTATGTTGCATATAAATTCAATAAAATTTTTATGATATTTATGTTAATAACGATAATAGCGTACGCAATCAAAAAAAAAAGAAAAAAAGACGAATTAATAAGCGTTAAATAACAATCATTATTTATCACATTCATGGAAACAAATTTCCTTCTTTCATTTAATTGAATGTAGATTCGTTTCCATATTCTAAATCCAACCCACAAAACATCCGTAGCAAGAAAAACCACCCTACCACCATCATGTCTCAAATATTAAAACAAATTAACCAGAATTTCCGCCTAATGCGGAACTACTAAAATGATGAATTTTAAATTCGTTCATTTCGTTTGCTCTTTTGCTTTGTTGATTCACGCCTTGCTCTGTTCAGGAACAGAATTGAATTTCATTTGCTCTGCTCTGCTCTAATTAACATCATTACTTCAGAGCAATGCTAGCACCAATTATCAGTCTATATAAATAAAGTCTATGTAAATAGTGAGAATAAATAGACACTAAGAAGACATCGAGCTATACATAGGCCTTGCACAATTGAACGCTAATTACTTAAACAAAACCACAGCCACACACACGTATTACCGCAAAATCGCATCCCATCATCAACAATTAATGTGATCCTGTGATGGTTTGAAATATTCTTAAAATAGATATTCATGAACCATTTATATACAAATATTTGCTCAAATATTCCAGCCAAAAGATGAAAGACAAATCTAGAGTCAACCGCACATCGTAGACATATCGTTTTTTAGAGACGGGTTTTCAGGATTGACATCTAAAAAATTTCGGAAATAATAAACATTATTTAAACAAAAGGTATCGACGTTATTATTATTATTATTATTATTATTATTATTATTATTATTATTATTATTAAACCCCATCAATAATAATCATGCACACAGTTAACCATTTGTGTTTGAAGAATAATTCCATTTATAATACGTAGGCTTTTATTATTATCTATTTTTTCAGGAACCAAAAATAATAATCATCATTTCTTGTCATTTATCATTTTTTTTAAGTCATAAAAAACTTTGTCTTTGTGGAACAGCGTGATTTATGTAATAGCATACGGCACGACATAGCACATAAAAAGCATAAGACATACAAAAAAAAGCTTTAATCATACCTTATCTCATTCGATTTTACTATGTAATAGTATCTCGATATTTGGTATTTTATATTTAGGCATCTATGAACAATGAACATTGAATATTGAATATTGAACATGAATCGCATTCTAACAATTACACAATCCGTAGGAACACGATGATCTTCGCATTTTGTTCATTGTTCGCTATGGGAATTGTTAAACAGTTCTAATGTAGCATTGGATGTTAAGCCTCAATGAAATAATAATGGAAATTATATCCTGTTAACCAATGTCATTACATTGATTCTCATCGTTTTGTCTTCGTCTTCGTCTTTGCCTTCATCTTCATCTTCGTGTTTCGTCATTTTCTTTTCGTTACGAATCGAGTATATTTTCGAGCGAGGACACAGGATACGATACATTCTTTTTCAATATTATTATCAAAGTACGAAAGGAAAATGTTTAATTGAATATATTTTAAATTGATACACGAAAATACCATTTTTAATAAATGATTTATAAGGGGCGTGTATCGAGTTGATCGGCACCCAATTACTCAGCCCCGGTAATTTTGGGTTTTGAACTTTTAGCACGATATGCCATTGTTTATTTTTCCTTCTCTTTTTGTTCAACCCCATTTTTTCTTTTTGTTAATTTTCTGTTCGAATGTCTTATTATTATTTTCGAATCTTTGAAATTGATAAATCGATTTAATACAATTTTTCCATATGACTGATTTCTAAATGGATTTTTTCTCTTCTCAAACGAATCAACAGACAGAAACTCTTTTCCTTTTCATATTTTTGCTGTCGAAGGAAATTCGAAAAAAAAAAACGATAAACAAAAATAAAAGACCATCAATAGCACGAGCTCATCGTTGACTTTGATGAAATTTATTTTGATAGACGATAAAATTGTCGAACATGAGAGTACCAATATCGGAATGGGCAACGAATGGTTAATATGCCCGGTTTTCAGGTTTAATGTTTTGTCTGCGAAATTTTTACAGCCAAATATTTGTTTGTTAATATATACTATACATGATTGAACCCAAACTCACATACGTATCAACACGAGCCGTTTAGTTTATATCGTTTATTGTTGTAATTGCGTCGTCTTATTTGCAAACGGGGGATGGGATTATGCGTGTGTCGATCTCAATTACTATATGCCCACATGTCATTTGATTCACTAGAATCAAAGATTGTTTTTGCAGACTTGTTATAATTAAATAGATGCTAGAAATTGCGCAGATATGCGAATACACATGTAATGACGACGATTATTCGTTCAAATCCGAATGAGTCAAGTTCTTTAATTTGGTAAAACTGCTTGACAAACGGGTGACAACGATGAATGCAATGCATTCTTATTGCTACCCAATTTGGGACTCCTAATTCGAGCAGCCAATGCTAATTTGGATTACAAATGTGACGCTCGAATGAGATGTGAATTTAATAGAGAAAAGTTTAAATCCATCGTTGAAAATTGAAAGGTAAAAACTGTGTTTTTTTTTCTCTCCTGCATTCATTTTACGGCCACAAAATAACTTTTGTTTGCCAATGACAAATTAATGAGTTTGGTGGTTTTTTTTTGCCATAATTTTAATGAAAAGCTTTAGATTTGTATAATTTGATGAATAATGAATATTTTTCATATGGCACATGGCTTTATGAACCATTGGCAAAATTGCTAATAAATTGATTCTCTCATTATATAGACAATGGCTGCTCATAATTTATATATACATATTGTATACGTTCAATGGTTAATGCCTTCAATTTATGTTCATTGTTCATATAACATCATTCAATGCATAAAAATATTTATACCGACGATGAAATTAAAATTGTTCTCAAAAACTCATGAAATAAAAGTGCACACGAGCCGAAAATTGCGTGTCGTATATTACATAGGTCCATAACCAGATTCGTTTTCAGATCAAAATAAAAACAAAATTTTTTATTGCAGGCGAGAGACATGCCTGGTGCATGGGCTGCTACATTATGAAAATAAAAATAATATTTAATAAGTCTCATCTGTTGGTTGAAAAACATTCAGACACATGTAAAGTTGGTGTCTGCATCGCAGTCTAAATGTTGAGCATCGTTTTAATTGATTGCTTCACATGATGATAATAATAATAATAATAATTATTGAATCAACAATAATAACAACAACAACAATATTCATTTGGAATACATCGAAAGCCTCGACAGTATCGAGTTCAAATGAAATTGTATCATTAAATGGATGACCATAAACATTTACAAAATTGAATGGCCATTTTTTTAGATGGACTATAAAAGTGCGCACATGGACATCAAGAGAAAAAACACTATATGAAAATAATAATAATGTGGAAATTGAACTGACATAAAAACACCATCCGTTCATTCGATTTCCATTCAAATTTTATTAAAATGTAATTTTGAATTTTAAATGCGAAGCATTTATGAAAATAGGTTTATACTTTATGCCTTTAAGTGATCGTTGTTATTAAAATAAAATTGATTTATGACAGTCACCTCGGCCATTTATTTTATACATTTTTAATGGAATTAATGGATCGCATTCACAAGACTATTTCGATAACAATAAATGTTGTAGTTTTTTTTTTGTCTTTACTGAATATCGATTTAACAATGAATGTAAAACCTATTCCTGTGCATGAACAAGTGCAATTCGTCCTCTTTTGCCATCGGAATATTGATTATATTTTGGGCCTGGAATTCGGATCTAATAGAATCGAAGAAGAAGAAAAACGTTTATCGATATTTACA
>GL501445.1:2516724-2531542 GCA_000149185.1 Mayetiola destructor
GAAGCCTCAAATGATGAATATTCATAATATTTAAAAATAACAACATGAATAATCGACTTCACCATAAATCAATAAAATCGGCAACGTCTCGATCGAAATACTTTTGTTTTCTCTTTATTTCTTCTGAAAAAAAAAAACGAATTCGTTATCATTACGTTCTGAATGAATGGCCGTTGTTGTTCAGTAGCGATTGTAGCGATTTTCGGTTTTAATTTATTGCATTAACACCTCAGTTGAATCGCTTTTGATATAAAGATTCGATGGAATCAAATTCGACACATCTTATAATAATCAATCAATCGCCAAACAACTCCAACGTCCAATATTAAGACTTGATTGATGGAATGGTAACACGAAGATTCAAGATTGAAGATTGTGCTTTTCGCATTTTGTTTTATTCGTTTTTTTTTTTTATTATTCATTATTTTCAAATGACGCGAAAATCATCGAATTGCGTTCCATTTATTTGTCTAAAAATTCGTTGAATTTGAACGTTTTGGTCATAAACCATAAAAATCGCAGACAAAATCGTTTCGCCATACTAATAATAATTCATTCACAACAACCAAATAAAAACATCTGTAGGCTAAATATAAATAAAATTTTCGCTACACTATTTGCACGCAACTGTCCTTATGCCTGTTCAAAATAATATGTATTCGTATTTATGTTGAAAATGGATGAAAATAGCCATGCAACAAAATTGTTGATTTACTTGTTTCTTTTTTAATTCTTTTTCGTTCATAATAATTATTATTGGAATCAAATTCGACACATCTTATAATAATCAATCAATCGCCAAACAACTCCAACGTCCAATATTAAGACTTGATTGATGGAATGGTAACACGAAGATTCAAGATTGAAGATTGTGCTTTTCGCATTTTGTTTTATTCGTTTTTTTTTTTATTATTCATTATTTTCAAATGACGCGAAAATCATCGAATTGCGTTCCATTTATTTGTCTAAAAATTCGTTGAATTTGAACGTTTTGGTCATAAACCATAAAAATCGCAGACAAAATCGTTTCGCCATACTAATAATAATTCATTCACAACAACCAAATAAAAACATCTGTAGGCTAAATATAAATGAAATTTTCGCTACACTATTTGCACGCAACTGTCCTTATGCCTGTTCAAAATAATATGTATTCGTATTTATGTTGAAAATGGATGAAAATAGCCATGCAACAAAATTGTTGATTTACTTGTTTCTTTCTTAATTCTTTTTCGTTCATAATAATTATTATTATTGTTGAACAGGAAATCATTAGCCATTCCGAGGCTTGTTTTTTTAGCTCTGCTCTTTAAGTTTTTTTTCCCTCATAATTTTTGGCAAAGAGTTTTACCATTGTAACCAATTTTCCATCACCATTACCATAATCATCATCATCATCATCAGCGGCACCAGGCAACGGAAAACGGCAATGGCACAGCATGTGTATTGTGGTCTAGAAACAATGCGTCTGCCTGCCCTTGCACAATTTAAATTGAGATACATACAAAGTGAAGGCGCTTATGTACCGCAAAATGAAAAATAAAACGAAATGTAGCACAAAAAGAAATTGAACAAAGCTAAATCAAAGAAGAAATGAAAGCCAAAGAAGAAGAACAAAATAGAACACTAATAGAAAAATGAGAGCAGCTTTGACTTCTTTGTTGAATACATCTATCGTTTCATTGTTTCATTTCATGGTAATTTCATTTTTTCCTACAATGTAGATGATGGCTTGGTAAAGAACCATTGACGCAAGCATTCTCACAAAACTATTTTCAAATTCAAATACATGCATACTGCACACTTACAGCTATATATATTTCACCCTATAAGTGAATGGGCCAGCACATGGACACATTGAATATGCTGGTGAAAAAAAAGCCACATATAATGTAGAATTAACTTTGTGTCGACTTTATCTGATTGAATGAGTGGCTTTGTTGTGTGTAGTGTGTGCATACACACTACTGTGTTGTATGCTAAATACTCTGTATACTATAAGTATGAGAAACATGATTGGTTTTTATATCCGATGGCCCATGGAATATTTGTCAGAACTCCGACCTCAAAATAGATTAGATTATGTTTGGTGGAAGTTATTTATGGATTTTCAACTTGATTTCATATATTCTTCATGTATAGCATTTTGATTGAAGATATTTCAACCCTGTGCCCACTACCCAATGTTCTAAAAAAAATATTGTAATGTTATAATTACATCAAAATAAAAAAAATATAAATGAATGACGCAAATGAAAAAAGAGCACAAAGTCAAACAAATAATCAGAAGACGAAAACAAAAGAAAAAAAAATGAATAAAAAATGTTTTAATAAGAATAGGCAATTTTGTAAATGAGAATTTAATGCTAATGATTTGTGGGGCACGAGAATTATGTTTGCTGCTCATTTGTTTGCCGAACCCTTGGTCAGCTTTTTTTTTCTTCTGCTTTTTAGATATTCAATCATTGTTATTATTATTATCGCAAAACAAGGGAAATGGTTACAAATCGCAATTCACCACAACTAATTTAAAACAATAGAAGATATTATTAATAATAAGAAATTATGTTCGGATTCCCTTTTGACTCCCCCCCACCCATTACCCATCCCCAAATACTTGTGTACTCAAATGAAAATTAAATCACTTTCATCTATTCTCGCCTTAACAAATGTCTTTTTGCGATATCGAAAAATTTATGAGGACAAACATTCGAACTGTATGTCAAAAATGCGAATACGGAAGAAATATATTGAATCATTATTCAAAGACCATTTTCAGCGTGATACGAATCTAATGGAAAATAAGTCAACCAATTAAAACCAACAGCGACCATCGACGAACAGCCTAGAAAATTTCATGGGCCTCAATTCAACAATGTGATTAACCATTCGATTTCATTTTATGTTTGGCATATAATTCCGAATTGTTTGCATTGAATGGAATGGTCTTTGTTCATTTCGTTCGATTGTTGGTCGGGGCTGAGTTGCCAACAAAATCAATTTAATAAGATGAAAAAGTCGTGGATAGATAATGAATTTTCTGTCGGTTTTCACTTCAGTGATTCGGTTTTTGCCTTTTTTTTTTGTCTATTCATGCCCTGCCAATTATTCGGCTTGGCACAGATTGATTTTTTTTCCTCTGCTATCTACTTTTCCACGGCCTACTTCTACAATCAATTGAAACAATTCACTCCCGCTTTCCTTTGCCCGTATTCTGCTGCTAAGCTTTTTATTCCGGGCACTGATTCTATATTGTGTGTGTGTGTGTTTGTTATATGGTGGATAGTTACATTTTTGATCCTGCATCATTGCTTTCGGAATGCACGTCAAATTTCAACAGCTATTTCCTCCCTTTTCTTCTTGTCTTGTCGACAATCCATTTTACTTTTTGTTGCTCGTTGATATAGTGGCATGGAAATAGGGAACATCTTTTTTCACAACTTTTTTTTCTTCCGCCGAACAAGAGCTTGATTCATGGTGATGGAACATATTAGCTCGTTTGAATGAATTCAATGATTGCGGATGTGGCTCTATTTTCGTACAATTTGAGGAAAAACGCAAATTGAAAGTTCGAAATTACTTTTGTGTATCGGAAAACTGAAATGAGGGTAGGCCAATAACGAAAACTTGTAACACACAAATGGACACATTTTCGAACATGAAAAAAACAAACAACATCAACAACCACTGATTGAAAACAAGAAATTCAGCAAAAATTCAACAAAAAAAAAAAATCAAACACAAACAATAACAGTAGCGACTGCACAGTGAAAATTGCCATTCCTTATTGTATTTTGGAATCGATGTTCTCTCAGTTGTTTTTAATCTCACGCTGATTACACGCAATGCGATTCATACGAAATCAGTTTTTTTGCATTTTGACCATTTCTTTCCAACAATTCTCGCAGCTGTGTTATTTCTACACCTAAGCCCCCCTCATTTTTTTTTCGTTCTCTTGATCCGATTTCTTTTATCCTTATCCCTTGACGGTCGTCGCTTATTTTTGTATTCCATTTGATGTATATATTAAGGTCAGAAAATTTGTACAGACCAAAGAACAGCGATAACAACAACATCGACAACATCAACAACATCAATAATAACAGTCATAATAATAAATAGGGCACGAAATCCGTTCCAATGGAGGAAAAAAATAAATAAACATAAATTCGATGCGATATTGAATAGATAAAAAAAAAGGAATCGAAATAGGGAACCATCAAATACTCACCAGTCCAACATCGACCCGAATTCAATTTGTTTTGATATCGAATGAAAAAGCTGAAATGAAAAAGGGTGCAAAATTGAAAAAGAGCAATCATCATATTTTTTTTTTCAATTCTTTGTAATAATAGGGCAAAAGCAATGAATGGCATAGTGTGACACTGGCTGCATGTGCTAGGATGAAGAAAACGGTTCACATCAAGATTTCAGATTCGAGATGAAACGAAAAAAAAAGAAGAAAAAATTTTTAAAGTCAAGAGATTCGTGTGAAAACGGAATTGTGTTGCATAATGATACAGGGCCACCTTCTCCGCCACTTATTTGAATTGAACGGAACAAAAGAGCAATTTTCGTTTGGTTTGAGAGAGCGAGAGGAAAAAAGAACGTGATTGGCGGCCAAATAGATAAATTCCATTTGCAAACAATTCTGAAACGACAAGATATGAAAATCTTCTTTTCGTAACAAATTACATGATGTTGGCATCGAAGAAAGGCAAAGAAAACGCGAAAATTAGGCCAAAATGCGACGTTTTTGTGCATTTCTTTCTCGAGTGGATTTATACGAAGAATATTTGCATGCATTTGTTTGACGGGGTGACAAGATGCTCTTTTCATTCTAATTTTTATGCTCTCATTCTGTAGTCGGCAGTTTTGTGAAATATTTTTCTTTGTGTCCGCTATTTGTTATTTGCTATTCATCGATTCACACTCACTTATGGAAAAAAACAACAACAAAAGCAACATCTTCGCTGACAATGAATCACACTTACACAGCAGCGATAACGGACACAAATATTACACAAGAATAATAATGATGATCATTTCCATATATTTCTGCATACGCTTATAAAATACAAATACCAACAAATTGAGTTCACAATGTCACGTTATGGAAAAGTTTTGCATGCTCAATGTTCAACTTTTTGATGATTCTAATGACACTGCTGTATCCGCAATCGTAATGCATTTCGTTGCTATAAAATGGAGTAGGTCGTGTGGAAAACTCACAAAAACCAACATTCATGAAGTGGATCCGAAATTTCCAATTCTTATACCGAATTCTTGTGTTATTTTTTCCATTTTCTTTCGATTTTTTTATTCGTCTTTTCTTTTTTTTTTGCCCTTCGAAAAACATTTTGTGATTTGGTTCTGGAAATTCATTGTAAGAGCATTTTATCGGCGATGCTTACACATTACAACATCCCGCCAGCCATTGTGTGTCTTTAATGTGTATGCAAAAAAAAAAAAAGTCAAAGTAGCAACCACGAAAAATATGGAGAGCAATTTAAAGCTCACAAATAATTTATTAACAGCCGTCGCCGTTTTTTTTTCTTCTTTTTCCTTCCTTTATGGCTCCGGAACTCATGTTCAAATGTGTATGCTGAAACCAACTCGTATCATTGACGACGTAGTCGGCATCATTTCGTTATAGCGATGGCCTTGTACGTTGTACGTGCTATATTCCCATGATTCTGGGTGATGTTTCTCTTTTTTTTCTCGGTTTTTTTCTCTTCTTTCATGAAATTCATACACACAACCAACACAGGGCTTTATCGATGCCTTTATCATCATCAATAAAATACTGAACAAACAAGTGGCCTTTTGCACACAAAACGCACAGACAAATGATTCCATTACGATACACAGACTAATACATTTTATTCAGCCAATTTTGTAGCCTTCTCATTTTCACAAATATTTTTTTATTATTATTTTGTTACGATTTTTGTTTGTCGACTCTTTTGCAACTGTTTCACACCCTTTTGTTATGTTTGTTGGACAACCTGAGAAAAGGTTTGTATGTCACGCAATCGATGCTCATCGAAAGAGAGAAAGAGAGAGAAAAGAACAGCAAAGTAAACATGAAAACTTTCTTCAGTAAATCATGTCCCAGCCTGCTAAAAATCCAGACTGTTCGACAGACGAAAGATTGAATTTCGCACTAGAAACTTGAAAAAATTTTGGCATTACTGTTGCGTTTGCTACTCATTTCGAATTTGAGACGCTTCAAGCGACAAATTCAACATTGACAAATCACAAGGAAATAATCGTATCGAGAAGACAGCCAGAGACAGAACGAGAAACGAAGATATGTGGGTGCAATAAATTTTTGTGGCTATCACAAGTCTATAATGGCTGCATGACTGCGAAATTTGTATGGTATGCCATTATTTTATCATTTAGACAAATAATAATGTTTTTATCTGGTATCTTTGATAATAATGTTGAATGCACATTGTGATATCACACATCTTACATGATGACATGGATACAAAATAGCGAACAAGTTCAGACGGCTGCCAAGAATTAGTTACAGACACTTTTGTATATCATACCTATTTTCATCGAAGCTATTCAAAATATCGATTCATATCAATATGCGAATTTTGCGTCATGGAAACATAGCCACACACACATTGTCAGTAATCAGTAGCCTGAAGCTTATGCCTAACCGTAAGATTATTATTATTATTTTCATTTTGCTCTATTTGTTTGTTTACATTGGAAGGTAATACTGATGCATCGCATGAAATGTATTTAGGCATTACTTTTTCATTGTTGCCATCTTTTCGCTTATCATTGTCGACTTCGTACACGCACAACATACACACATCGACTCGTGGCAAACGTTTGAATGTAACATTCAATGCAAACAAAAAGAATAATATATTTATCATTGATGATACAAACCAAAAGATCATTTGATATGGTACTAGCGCTAGCTATAGGTTATGGGGGGATTAAGTATTTGAATGTTTTGAAAGAACCAAAAACAGAGCATCCACAAAACAAAAACTAAAGGCTAAAGCAAGATACAATCAAAATATGTCAGTGCACAGTGCACACATCACCATCAATAGATGAAACGTGTATGAGAGACTAGAAACTGAAAGCTGAAAGCTGAAAGCTGATATACTTAATAAAAACAAATTGAATATGTACACAAAGCTGAGCTATGGAATTAAGCGGTGGTTTTATTCCATGGAAATAACTGTAAAAATAAAGAGTTTCGACATTTTGCCTATATTCCCCGTGACAATATTATTTTCACGTTTCCATCATTCACAATGGTGAAACAAGTATTGGTTTTGGGTGTTGTTGTCATTGGCTATACCAATAACTCTCTCCCAGTCCACCGTACATCAATACAAACTCTTTTATCGTGTAGAGGAAGTTCTCAAAATGATACTGAATTGATTATGGAAGTATGAGACCTCATAGAATTTTTTTTTTCTGAAATTTTTTTTGAATTTTTCTTTTTCGCCAATCGATTGGAAATTGTCTTAAACGCGTCAAAAAATACTTTCTTCGAGAAGTTTTTTTTTTTGGCCCATTTACATTTTTCAACAAAATAAACGAAAACATAACGACAGTGCGGAAAAGTATGTTTTATTTCTTCAAATCGTTTATTTTTTTTTTTCATTCGTTCATTGGTAATCTGTAGCATCAGTGCGCCTTTTTCCATTATTCTCGTTATCTATGGATTGAGAGCGGAGCATAAAACTTAAGCTGGATTGAGGTTAGTTAAAGCTACTGTGTCAATTAGCAAAAGTGAACATAAGCCGTAACAAACAAGCTTCTTCTTCTTCTTCTTTTTCCATTTCGAACAAATTTCATCAATTTGACGCGTTATCGGTTTTATTTGTGCCAACAAAACAAAAATATAAACCAATAACTACCAACTACACTCTATGATTCGTTGCGATTCAGTAATTGATTACTCTGAATATTCTTTTCGTTCTTTCCTGCTTTTTTTTTGCGCTCGCTTTCGTCCGATATCGATGCAATGGTATTAAGGTAAATCTTTCATATGTTATGCATAATAGTATGCGTTCTACGCTCTTCAAATATTCAGCACAGTATACATATATGCGCTAGATTAATTCCCCCTAAATCAATTTAATCAACCGTGAAAGAAATTCTTTGGCCATTTCCATTTAAATGATGATTGCAGACCCAATTCCAAATCCATAAATCCAAACAAACAAAATGGTAAAGTGTGGATTTGTAGTTAGGCATAGCATGCACGGTAAATGGATCAAATGGAATGGATGAAAACCGGTGAAAGGTGAACTACTTACAATATCCTTCGATTTTGTGTCAGTAAAACGGGAATTCTTTGCATTGGATTTGTTAGCAAATCCAATAATAATCGATATTGAAGCCATGCAATTGTCGATGAGTGATGAATGCATTTTTATTTTCATTTTACATTTAGCATTTGGTATTCACCGTATTTGCAAAGCACGTATGGATTCCATACTATGGAACATGACAAAATGGCATAATTGCTTCACTTCTTCTACAAAAAAAAAAATAAAAAAATAAAAAATATCGTTCGTTTGATTATCAAGTTCGATGTACATAAAGCGAATGATGTGGGATTATTATTTTTCCTGCAACGTTAAAAATAAATATTTTTCTTGACACGATTTTGAATGAGCAACGAGCACCTGTTTACAGTCAAAATATTGAAATTGAATGAAAAAAAATTATTCACAAAATTGAATGCTGAATACATTTAGTCAGAACCAAACCGTAACGAATATGTAAACACTGTTTGAGTATTTGCTTGAAACGATTCAAATCTAAAATTATCACCTGACACAAAGGCCAACGGAAGAAGAGCGCAAAATGAAACTGTTGCATAAAGAATTCCACATTATTTTTTTCAAACGTTCTTTTTTTACGTAACGTAATGCGTTCGTTAACATTCAAGATCAGAGCAAGTTAGGTCAATAAGCGAATTCTATTCAAATGAAATTGAATTTGCAATTGAAGGGGCCATATTGTTCCGGAATTGAAAGAAAATATTATTGTATTCTGAAGACTAGCCGACGAAAATACGGCGAAAAGCAAATCGACTAAAAAGTAAACATCGTTGAAATTGCCAAGAATTTGTGAGAAGAAATTCGTTCTCATTTGAAGGAATTATTTTATTATTATAAAACGCACCGAAAAACCGTTCGAGTTAAAGGCAACGTAAACGTTGCATGTCATTGCTTCGTTTTAGTTTGGCCATTAAATAAACGTTAACATGTGTGTGGTTATTTTCAAAAACGATAATAAATCGAGCAAAACCACAGCAAATTATATGGTAATTTGTGGGCATTGAATGCCTGATATTTGCCATTTGCCATAATATCAGGCTATTTTTGAATAGAATGCGTGTATTCTCAGTGTGTGTGTGTGTTCAGGCTAGACGCACATTCGATCTAACATTTAATGGAAAATCATAAATAAAGAAAATGCAAACGAAAATGAAAATGACAAAAACAAACCCAAACAAAAAAGAAAGAAGACACACGACGGCCGTCAGTCATTGTTATTATGATTATAAAACATTTGAAATTGTTATGAATGTTGAGAATGCATAATAACCGTTTTTTTTTCGTTCTGTCTCACATTTGACTAATTCATCGAATGAAGAATGAAGTCAATTCCAAGGTAAAATATTTGTATGTTTACCGTTAACTTCCCTTAGTCCGATGTCTGGTCGTTTGTTGTTCGTATATTTCATATGTATAATGATTTACCATTTACGAACGTTTATGGTTTGAAGCATGTGATACGTTGGAACGTATATTAAGAACAATGAACAACAGTTAATGGATTTGACGCGAGCCCGCTGAACATTAATACTGACCCAGTTCGGTTGTTTAATTTTCAAAACAGTTTTAAAGCAAAAACTTTTAATAATAATAATTCATAGTTCACACAGCATTGAATGTGCAATGTGCATCGCTTGTTCAATATTTAATATATTGTTGGATATTGTTTGAGACGGAAAAAGACCATAAAATGCACACATAACATTCAATTTCAATCTACGGGCTATGGCTATATTCAAGTGATAAAGAACAGAGAAAATGAAATTAGACGATAATGCATGACATTAAGAATTGCTGTTACTCGATTGCTCACTCAGCTCATGCTTATGCTCATACATCGACCAAATTATGTATTTATTTAGTTTACGGTAGTTTCTAATTTCCGCTCATAGTTTACAGTGAACATATGGCCCCTTGAGTTGCAGCGCGCACACAAACATGCAATCTGAACGGCCAACAATCACATTAGAAGCAATATGCGACAAGCATATTTGTATTCGATCAATTTAATTGAGTGACATTTAAAAAGACGATTTGATTGATTAGATGATGCTACGATATATATGAGTTATGAGCTACGACTATACTGTATATAATGGCAACTGATTGTACACACAGACACACGAAAAAATCATAATCTCAATTTCATAAATATTTCGGATAAAGTGCCAGTTTATCCATAATTTTTATTAGAAACTCTTTCAATTAAATGCAATATATAATATATTCATAAAAGGAGGCAGGACTGAAGGCCAGAATTCTTGTAAATGTTATTCATATATTGCATCGAACAATAAAAAATAATTCATGACAATTATGGATAAACTGACAGTTTATCCAAAATATTCATGAAGTTGAGGCTGTGTTTTTTTTGTGTGTGTGCATACAATATTATGGTTGATGGTGAACGAATCCATCAGTTTCATGATCCATGTGTGACATTTTCACTAAAATGCCATCAAATTCAGAAATAGAGATCTTATCCGGCTGACATCGCAACACCCGTACTACAATTTCATATTAACGTATCATATTGCAGCGACAACGGATAATGGCAACGGAATAAGGAACAGACATTTTTCTTTTCTTATGAGAAAAGAGGAAAATCAATTACAGCCCAAATGCCAGTTTTCTCATTCCCTAAGCGAATAAGCGATTGCTTTATTATCCGATTCATCGATGGAAAAATCAACCAAAATCCAATGGATTCGATAGGCACATAATGTATCGATTGAAAATGTAATTTGAATTGACGGTCACAGTTTGTGGCTCGTTCGCTATTGAACGTGACCGAATAACAAATCAATTTTTTTTTCTTTCCCATTTTTACCGTCAAATCAAGTCAATACTGAAAGCTAAATGTTCTTTCTGTACATATCACATTTGTGGCAATAAAAAATATCAAATGTAACTACAATTTTATTGGTATGATGCGAACAAATCTATAAATTTGGCCATTCATCGTGTCCATTTATGGAGGCCAAAAGCCTATCTCAACATTTAATATTGTACTTAACTCACCCTCCGTTTAGCTTTTATTATATCGAATTATAACGAAATGAATGCAAAACACAATATTAAAAATAATTGTGAACACGATAAATTCATCGAGTCATTCATTTCATTTCATTTTTCGATGTATGCAAGTCATTTTAATTAAAGTCAAAATACAGCGGTGTTTAATCGAATTTGCCTTTTGTTATCATTCAATGCTCAACATTAGTTATTATTTAACCAGGAAATAGCAATCAAATTTGGAAAAACTTATTACATTCCTATCCCTATTTTGCGCGTTCTTCCTTTCGTCTTTACGCTGTTTCTCATGTTGTTTGCCAAAAGCTGAAAATGGCTCGTATTACACAATATTCTGATAAAAGTAATAGCGATGCATAAAGCTGAGCATTGCCAGTTTTGCTAAGTAATTTATTTTCGGTTTTGATTCGTTTAATCGAGTTTTTCATAGAACAAAAAAAAAAAACTTTTTCTGTTTTGATTATTTTCGTATCAATGGAAATTTGTGTTTGTGAACAGTTTATGAACCGTAAACGGCAAATTGAAACTGAACGATGTTACGATAAACAACGGTAACGGTATAGTGAAATTATTAACGGTTTTGTAGTTGGTACATTTACATAAATTAAAACGATTTTTTCCATTTCTTGAGGTCGTTAGTGATAACGTCTGGGAAGTTGTCAGCAGTAGTCAGTAGTCACAAAAAAAAAAAAAAAAATTGAATAAAATGAGGCAAACGAAACTTTTTTGCCGCAAAAATTCATTTATTTTGCGCGGCATTCGTATTCGATTATCGTTTTTTCCGATTCCATGTGGTTTTCTCTATTTTTGCCGATTCGTTCGTATTAATTAAGTAAAGTACACATCATATGTGAATGTTGACTGTTGGCTGCCTAGTGCCAATTCTCTGGCAATATTCGTATAACAATGAGCACAATTTAATTACGAAGCTAAAACTCAAACATCCAGCAGGTGATTTGATTTTGGTTATTTTTTTTTTTTTTTGTCGTTGTATTCCATTTGGAATCGAAATGAATTTTGAAATGTTCGCTTGCGATTCGATAAAGCAGCACTCAACATTAAAACGCTAATTACAACAAAAAAAAAAAGACGAGGAAAAAAGAAGGAGGAAAGATTGTATGAAAGAGCGTTTTCATTTTACAGTGCACACATTTAACTTGTGATATCAAAATTGTTTTCGGTTATCAATTGCGAACACTCATTTTCTGTGTCGCTCACACTTTCTCTCTTTGTCTTTCGATCACACTCTTCCAATTGAATTTCATGGTTTTAATGCAAAACGAACCGAATCATTTACCATTTTAACCGTTTATTCCATTGAAAGTTTTTCAGTTTATAGTTCGTTGGTTCGTTGCTTTCCCATATTTCACCTGGTGGCGAAGCGTCATGTAATTAAATTGACATAAAGAGTAATGATATGCGTGCATTTTCTCCTCCCGAAAAATCATGTCATCCAACAAACGATAGCAGCTTTTATCACTATTACGAATTTTCAGTTAGTCGTACATTGCACCCAACCGATCGTTACAAGTTATACGATATTTTATACTGTGATGATGAACAAACCATATGAAAATCGAATAAATTAGATTATTGGGAGTGTATATATGTGTGTGTGTGTGTGTGTATTCCGCATGATAAAGTAATGTGATGAAATGCAAGCAAAGCAAATGCGCGAATCCAGTTGAATGAAATGCCTTATTAAGATTGCAATTTCGTTTTTTTATTTTTATTCTTCTCTCGGTCCCCACTCAAGATCCATTTTACTAGCCTTGAAGCGATGCCGTTTAGCGATAAAGCTTTTGAAATTTAATTGAAAGCCCTTCGCCATTGTGTCTATCAAATGAGCAATAGAGAATTCCAAACCAATGAGCAAAAAAAAGCATAGCAACGAATGAACATGAGCATGGAATTGGCAAATAAAATAAATTGAACTAATCAGAATATCAAACTGTGTGACAATTGAATCGAACGTGCAACGTTTGATCAATTTATTATTCTCTGTTACTGCTGCAAAAGCAGCAGTTGTAGCTGCATCATCATCATCATCATCATCATTTTGGAATTCATTTCGGATTGAAAAATGTATTTCGCTATCGATATGATACTATTGTCGTTTCAATAAACTTTCGTCTTTTGGTCGAGTCGATTTTGATTGTGATTGTGATTGTGGTGTCTATATTATTTTCATGGCAAAAAGCGGTTACGAACCCCATTCGAGAACCGAAACGGGAACGGGAAAGTTCGTTTTTCATTTTTAGCCATATTCATTCCAAAAATAAAGATGAACAGATTTTCAGCCATAAAAAGAACAAAGAACGACAACAATGAATAGACGGACTTTCACTGACATTCGGATTGAAATTATTAAAATAAACGACAATCCCGACTCGAGTGCATCCAATTTAACGAGTCAGTGTGACTTTACAATTTATAATCATAACAGTTTATCCGTATAGTTTATTTGTCGATCGTGTTCTTCGGATTGTCTTCACTGTTTATTGTTCACATCATACTTTCATTTGCTCCATTGTCATTTTGACTCTTTCAATATTATTATTATTGTTGAAATGTTATTATGCACGACTTTCTTCCATTTCATTTCGATTGAGTGCACCCAAAATGAGCTCTACGATTGCATCAAGCATTCAGCATTTAAGAACATTGTTGGTGTCATTTTAGATTGAAGTGAAGTTCCTTTTTCATTTTGTATTTCATTCTTCTTCTGATTCTTTCATTGCTATTATCTTTCGATCTTATTCCCGGCGGATACTTCATGCAGTCGTAAGTTTATAGTAGTATATGTATAGAAGATTTAAGCTTATATTTTGTACTAACAAAAGGCAAATGCAATTGAAAATTGCAAGAACAGAAAAAATATAAAAGAAATTAGAGAAAGAAAAAGGAGACAGATATTTTACAATGTGTATGGTATGGTATTGCTGCTTAATGTAACCAATCGAAGTGAAATGAGTGTGCAAAATATTCTTATTAAGTTTATATTTCTATTCATGAAACGACAAATGACATCAAGCGCATTCAAGCTAAAGAAATGTACTAAAGTCAAAATACCAGTTTATAACATTAGCTTATGACCTTTTTTCTTTTTTTGTCTTTTTCGGTTCATTCCGTCATTGTTCCCAATCCAGCTATCCCAGCACTATTCGGGCTATTCAGGATAAGTGTTACTGACGAAGCAGCAAAAAGATACATTTTACTATCGTATTATTTTACAAGTATTCATGCTATGCACCAGAGGGTACACATGATCCATTGATTTCGAATGGTAACTGTGGATTGTGGACTTGGTTGATTCGGGAATGGGGATTTATCAAGAGATGAAAATTGTGATTGATGGTATTTCGAAATGCATCGCAAAATTGTTGAAATTCCTCGAATGAGTTGCACGTTAAACGCAATTTTATACTTCTTTTAACGGACTTGAAAAA
>GL501445.1:2539560-2553666 GCA_000149185.1 Mayetiola destructor
CGAGCTTCATCAAACTTAAATTCAGTAACAATTATTTTTTTTTAAAAGTGCGAATTCTTTGAAATTCATGGAATAAATTTCTACGAATTAATGAAGGGAGATTCTTTTCGTTGATTATTATTACTATGCATTTGATGTATATAATATATCAATAACAGATAAATTTTCAAAAACAAATAAATTTCAAATGAAATATGACCATTTTAAATAGCAAATAACGAATGTCACATAAATATGGATGAATTCACGCATCGGAACAAAAATAACGATTAAAATGAATCAACAAATATTGAAAATAACATTGCCTGTGCATCGGACCACAATGAAAATATCATTAAACGCACACAAACAAATAATATATGCATCATGTATAGGGTATAGGATAAGTTCAGAAGTGATTCAGAATAACTAGAAAATTCAATTAAAAGTCTTGTAAATAAAACAGTAGCTATCGAAAGCACAGTGAATAGAATGGATTTTGAGGTTTAAAAACACCTTTTATTTTATTCATTTGAGTTTTTCAGTTACATTTTAAAATTTAAACATTGTGAAGGAAACCAATTATTTCTTGAAAGAATGGCAAGTACGTGGCTCGCGTCTAAATACCAAATAATTTCGACGTGTTTCAATCCGTTCCTCTCGTGATAATGTCCATGTTGGTTTCATAGAATTTTTCAAATGCATATTAAATTCTTTCATTTCTTTTTTATAAGTTTCATAGAATAATTCATTAAAGTGTACGAACTTCAATGTTTGCAATTTAGAGTTTTTATCGAAATTTTCGAACACGTTTTTCAGGGAATCGAACTCATTTTCAAAAAAATTAAACGTAAACTCTTTGATGTGTTTCAATTTTTCAATACATTCTATGACTCCACATACATTTAGAAAAAGTTCTACTGTTTCTAATTCTCCGAAATGTTTAATAAAATTAACGATTCGACCATCAGCTTGATCTCCATCCAAGGTGAGTTTTTTCAGGTGTGGCATTTCAAATGAAAGATCCAGATCACCGTTTCTGAATACTTCGATCATATTATCAATGATAATAATAAAGTGGTTCACTGATGGAAGTTTAACTACTGTGTTATTGTTTTGTCGTAACAAAAAGTTTTCACCAGGCCAATCAACTTCAAGTGTTTTTAACATCGTCAAATGTTTTGCAATCGAATACATTGTTTCCATTCTATAGGGCCATTTGAGACGAACCATTGTCATGTTCTTATTATTTGCAAAAATATGATCGAGTTGATGGCCTTCAATCGAATCGCTGGTGAATAGCGTTAATTCTTTCAATCCTACTACATTTTCCAAGCAATTATCATGGACTACGCCTCCGAACAGCTTCAAAGATTCAAGTTTGGGAAATATTAAATTCCATTTGAATTCATTTTGACGGGTGTCACTCCTAATTTGAAGCATTTTCACCTTTGGGAAAATAATGTTATTTTCTTCTTTTGATATTTCGTCCCAAAATCCCCCATCGTTTCGACTGACAATTCGTAGCTCCTCAAAATTTTTGGCATATTTTTTGATAATATTCTCGTTAATTTCTTCGTGTGGAACATCCTCATCTGAGGAGCTGTAGCTAATTGAAATTTTCTTTACTTGGTTACCAAATCTTTTGAAAAATAACAAAAGTTGTCGATAGTTGCCAAATCTCAGGAAAAAATCCCCCTTTAGAAAGTATTCATCGATTTTACCATGTAACGCAAGTGGCCCAATAAGAATTATGTGACTTTTTAGTATTCCGCTCATTGTGATATCAGTTGTACGTACTATCTTCTCTCGTATGATCTTATGTATTGTTGGAATATCAGTTTTAGTGATAATCAATTCAATTACATCATTCGGCAAATGTGGTAAATCTTGTATTCGATTCGATAAGGTTACATCCTCAGCAACTTCACATTGGATTATCTATTTGCGAGAACAACGGATGTTTTCATTTTGAAGCAAAAAATACCAATAACAAACTTACAATTCCTTCGAATATAACAAGTATCGCAGCCAAGCCGTAGATAAAACCCATTTTTTCACTTCTAATTCTTGAAAATAAAACCTTTTTGGGGGCCAACCATTCAAATTTAAAATCGAAAAAACAACTGATGGTCCTATAGATCCACACATTGCCTTTTATATATTTCAGTTACGTTATTTCTATTATAATTATTTTTTTTATCGATATATGCAATAAAAAATTAATAATAATAATAATCTACATGATTATTTTGAAGAATTCGCACTTCAAAAAAAAAAAAAAAAAATAGTTTTTGAATAAAAGTTCGATGGAGCTCAGAAAATGGAATTTGTGAACCAAACAGTATATTAAATCGATCTCGTAGTAACAGCGGAATGTATTATATAACCGCCTCACTGGTTCCAACACATATTGAAATTCTAATTCCATTTTCATCGTTATTTTAACTGTCTGATTCACACATTCCATTCATCGAACTTCATCAAACTGAATTTCGAGGAACAACTTTTCTTCTTTGAAGTGAATAATGATGGGAGATTATTTTGGTTGATTATTATTATTAATTTTTTATTGCAAATATCAATAAAGAAAATATCCCTAATAGAAATACAGCAACTGAAATATTCATATAAAAAGGCGATATGTGTATCTATGGGACCATCAGTTGCTTTTTCGATTTGATATTTAAATCGTTGGCCAGTAAAAGGTTTCATTTTCAAGAATTAGAATTGCAAAAATGGATTTTACACACGGCTTGGCTGTGGTCCTAGTTATATTCGAAGGAATTGTAAGTATGTCATTGGTATTTTTTGCTTCAAAATGATAACAACCTTGTTCTCACAATTAGATAATCCAATGTAAAGGTGCTGGTCATGCAGACTCAATGGAATGGATACAAAATGCACCAAACATTGAAATCGAAGAAGATCAACCATTTTTGCCGAAAGATTTAATTGAAGAGATTGTCAGTAAAACTGATTACAAAACAATACAAAAGACCATACAAGAGGGGATAGTACCTGCAAATAATATCGTTATGAGCAGAATATTACGAGATTACATAATTGCTTTTATGCCAGAGTATGATGATGAAATCTTTGAAAATTATCATGTTGGCGACTCATTCCTGATATTCAGCAACTATCGAAAACTTAAGATATTTCTCGATAAATTTGGTCACCAAGTAAAGAGAATTGAAATCCAATTGAAGTCAAGTTGTGCTATTCCAAGCGAAGAAATTATCCAGGATATTATCAAAAGATATGCAAAAAATTTTGAAGAGCTACGAATTATAACTGAGGATGATGAGAGATTTTGGGAAAATTTATCAAATGGAGAAAATGACGTTATTTTTCCAGAAGTGAAAAAGTTTCATTTGAGCAGTGACAACATTGGAAATGAACACAAATTGAATTTAATATTTCCCAAACTTGAATCTTTGATGCTTGAATCTTTGATGCTTGGAGACTTAGGCGACGTAAATATCTTGGCAAATGTAAAGGGATTGAAAGAATTAATGATGTACACCAGTTCAGGACCCGAACACCAACTCGATCATATTTTTGCAAACAATAAGAACATGACAAAGATTGCTCTTTTAAAGCCCAATAGGACGGAGACAATGCACTCGATTGCAAAACATTTGACGAAGCTAAAGACACTTGTAGTTGATTGGCCTGGTGAAAACTTTTTGTTACGAACAAACAATAGCCCAGTATGTAAACTTCCATCAGTAAATCACTTTAATATTATCATTGATAATATGATCGAAGTATTCGGAAACGGTGATCTGGATCTTTCATTCGATATGCCAAACTTGAAAAAGCTCACGCTGTATGGATATCAAGCTGATGATCGAATCATTAATTTTATCCAACATTTCGAGGAATTAGAAATTTTGGAACTTTTCGTACGTGAATATAATGCCCTAAAGTTAATTGAAAAATTGAAACACATCAAAGAATTCACGATAATTTTTTTCGAAAATGAGTTCGATTCCCTGAAAAACGTGTTCGAAAATTTCGATGAAAAATCTAAATTGCAAACATTGAAGCTCATTGAGTTTGTTGAACCATTATATAAAACTTATGAAGATACAATGAAACAATTCAATATTCATTTGAAAGATTCTAAGAAACCAACATGGACACTATCATATGGGAAACAGATTGAGATAGATCAAAATTACTTGAAGTTTCAACGCGATTTATGCAAATGCAAGTCTTGCGAGGAATAAGTGGCTTCCTTTTCAAGATGTTCGATTCTAACATGTAACTGAAAACTTGAATTAATAAAATCAAAAGTGTTTTTAGAATCAAAATCCATTCCATTCCAAAATATTTTCCTCAATTTTTATCCATTCGTTTCCATTTTCCATAGTTGTTAGCCCCAAAGAAATGCGTTTGCATTGAATGTGAGTGTGATTACATATTTGGCTTCCATTGTTTTATTATTTACAATTGTTGGTTGTCGGTGGTTGTTTTATTTTATTGTCTCCAACAATTCGATATTCGATCATTGCTTCTCGGCTTTCAGCATTTAGCTCGAACATTTCCATTTTTGGATTCCGTTTTCATTCGGTTTTGGATTTGGATTAGCACCCAGTCACAAATAAATAAATAAATAAATGAGGGATTGTAAAACATAAAACACAATTCACAATAAACACAATAATGTATCGCATTAGATTCGATTTGACGATTTGTCCTAAGCTCGTTTATGTCACAAATCAATTGTTCATGGCGCTGGTGCTTTCCAATTTGATTTCGATAATAAATATTTGAAGGCTCTTTGCCATTCATTCCTATCTGCCTATGTCTATGTTATGTAGTATTTTACTATTTTAGCCATTAAAGGTCTATTCGTTAAATACGATTTCCTTTTTCCGCTTTTCTATTGATTCTTTTTCACTTTTCAATATTGTGTTTGTGATGTATGATGTGTTTAATGTTTACATGTGTATGTATTATATTGTTTACCAAAGCCAGAGAACAACAGATCGATTTCATTAGGAATTCTTTGGATTGCATCATTCGCGTTATGTGCATTGCAATGCAGTTTCAATTTACGATTGGAATTTATATAATTTGGTGAACAGCGACGATAAATGACGAAATAAAATTCTGTGCCCAATGTGTTACTAATACAAAACACACAACTACTACTGTCGACTCTTGACTATCAAAACCATTCAATTTAAATTGCAGTTCACATGCAATTTTAAATTCAATTTTATCAAAGTTGCCATCTCAAAATGTTCAGTTCTGTTCGGTTCTCAATTTTTTTTCTGTATGTGTTATAGCTATAGCCTTCATTCAGGCCATGCATTCATTTATTCATTTCGTTATTTCATTATTATTTTCTATTCGAACCGAGTTCCGAGCTCCAAGCTTGTGTATTGTGTATGCTTCATTCGAATGTACTTTATATGCATAATCAGTATATTTCACGTTTTGTACATTATTTCTCAATTGTTATTTATGGAAGTGATTATCATGTAATGATTCCAATTGCAAATGAAATTTCCCATAAATATTTTGAATGGAGCAACCGAATGGTGTTTTTCGAATGACACGAGTAAGCGAAATTTTTACCATCGTGATGGAGTATTTTTTTTTTATTTTTTTTAGTTTTCATTCACATTTTGAACGCTCAATCGATTTTGTTGTGTTTTGATCCAGTTTGTACATGTTTTGTGGGCCAGTTCATTAATTACCTCACGGGATTCCATTCCCATTGGTGTGATATCGTTGTAAACAGTGAATACACACGTTCAACAAGAATTGAACATAAATCAATTTATTATTCATTTTTGACTTTCTTTCAGTTTTTCGCTTAATTTTTTTATTATGCAATTGGGATTTTGGTATAAACTGGCCGGTTAATTATAATATTTTCATTCTACAAGAGAATCAATACAACAAAAAATATGATTATTCATTCTGAATTGAAATGTAATCGATGCAATTGATTAATTTAATATTTAAATAATAATTTGTATTAAAAGTCGTGAAATGTAAGGGCTATTCATTTCCAATTTCCACTTATTTTGTTCACATTTTTTGTATCCATTCAGAAAAAATGATTTTGTCAGATTTAATCACGGCATTCGAAATCAAAATGGCCAAATGTGGGCCTATAAAGTGAACAAATACAGACAATACAATTCATAAATTTAATCAGAACACAACGATTCGATAAAATGAGAAGCAACGAGAAGGGCAATTGGAAAACAGCGAAGAGAAGACATTGAACATGATACAACAAATGATAATTCATGAAAATATAATTAAAAATTTGTTGAAATATCATAAAGTCAAACATCATAAAGTGCGTCGTATTTTTTTTTTATCTATCACACACGAAATAATGTCACAATCAATGCAAAGTTTCATTTTCTGTTTTATCTTTTGCTTATGGCCGTTCGGTTCGTTTGTTCGTCTTTGTGTTCATTATTATTATTATTTTTAGGTAATTAGTGAATTATAAATTGGTTCAGCTTGCAAATGAGTATGAATAAACGTTTTGTCTTTTTTCTAATCTAATCGGAATGATGATCTTTGTATGTATGGATAGTGAACAGTCAAAAATAAATGTCAAACCTCGATGATGACCCATAACACTGAATGTAACGAATTTTCGTTCACTAATATGATCAAACATGATAATGAAATAATGAAATTATTTGAAAAAGAGAGCCGAAAATACATTTGATAAAAATGTGCGATGATAGAGTGTTATAGTTAGATATTCCAGACAAAAATAGCCCAACACCGAGCTAAACTGAAAACTGAAAGATAATAATAATAATCATATGACGTTAAGCATTACAAACACAAAATTTAATTTCTATGATATCCACTGATATTTGACAGTTGAGCCTGAATGCCCATGAATATAGCGAGACAGCGGAGTGTACAAATTGATTTTAGTTTGATGGATTGTTCAAATAAAATTCACATGTCGTTTTATCATGCTTACATATCACGTATGTAGTTAAGTGACTGAATTTGACAGTATTGTATTTGTATAAGTGGCTTGTCTTGTCATTCACCATTCTAATTACGAATTACAAATTACAAATTAGAATTCAGACAAATATATTCATAGCAAAATAAGGTGGAGTCTTCGCCATTTTTATGGAATGAGAAATGCAGCTTCAACGGGGATAATAAATTCAGGAAATGGAAATTTTGAATGAACAAAAACGAAAAAACAAAAAAAATTGAATTAATTCCAAGAGCAAAGAAGCGTATAATGAAGAGCAAAGGGAATAATGATAATAAGAATAATCGGATTTTCCTGTTGGTCGCATGTTTGCAGTTTGCATTTAAATGTGTTGTATTTTATATAGAGAGCACCTGAAAGTCAACTTGAACTGAGCATTCAACATTTAAACATTTTGAATATGTTAACGACCAATAAAACTCAATGCAACACTTTTGGAAATAACAACAGCGAAAAAAATAGCAGCAGCAGCAGCAACAACAACAATCAAAAAATATAATAATATATGTAAAAGCAGCGCTCCAATTCATTTAGGCAAAAAGACAATTAACCAATAAACTATCGCATAGTTAACGAATCATTGAAAAGTCGACCGCATTTTATTATTATCATTGTATGATGTTCAATTTGTTTCATTGTCGTCTTTCCAATATTCATTCGAAACTTTAATATGTGTTTGTGTGTTGAACATTCATTCTTTTTTCTTTCTTTTTTCTTCCGTTTACTTTGTAGCGTGTGAGCAGTGAATACTGTGAGCATGTGAGCATGCTTTTGTCTATTCGCAAACGGATATCAATGATGATGATGATGATGATGATAATTATATTGTTTGTTGTTAGGCATTAACATTCAACATTCGACATTCGACACAATGATTTACTTGCATGAGCCATTCATCAATTTGTATATGTATATGAAGTATTGTGAATTGTGAATGCCGTCATTCACGAACATCATATCTCGCGAATCACCGTTTACAACCGTATTCCTATTTTTTTTCGTTTTTAAATGTTGCATTTATGCCATTTATCTGATTTGATCAACGTCATTTGCATTGTTATGGACAGCCGTTTCATCAATTCATACGGCCGATATTGCAATTACTGTTTAGTGTCGTCGTTGCCAGCATTTTCGAATCATAAAAATTGCACTATGTCCGTCATTGTTCGTTGGTCGTCGCTTGTCGCTCTTTGTTTGTCAGTCGTTAATTTGAAATAAATAATAATGATAATCATACAGCAATAACAATAACAATGAATTTTTATCATTTAGCTCCGACTGGACAATGCTATGGAGAACTCGGCTACAAATTTGACGACCTTGACATAGTGAATACATTTTTCTTACTGTGTCACTTTATGTCTCTGTTTACATCTGAATTGCTTTGTTTTCATTCATTCACGATTCATCGCATCATTACAATCAACTGACTTATGAACGCAGTGCGGCGCACATCGTCGTCTTTTCCGCAGAAAAGTTTTTGAATGACAAAAAGATTCGATTCGCAATGACCTGATATTGAAGAACGAAGAAAAAGTAAACAGACAACAATAACAATGAATTTTTATCATTTAGCTCCGACTGGACAATGCTATGGAGAACTCGGCTACAAATTTGACGACCTTGACATAGTGAATACATTTTTCTTACTGTGTCACTTTATGTCTCTGTTTACATCTGAATTGCTTTGTTTTCATTCATTCACGATTCATCGCATCATTACAATCAACTGACTTATGAACGCAGTGCGGCGCACATCGTCGTCTTTTCCGCAGAAAAGTTTTTGAATGACAAAAAGATTCGATTCGCAATGACCTGATATTGAAGAACGAAGAAAAAGTAAACAGACAAAATACAATCTTCTATGCGATATACAATTCAAAACTCAGAACGAAGACGAACAAAAAATAACGGTGACCGTTGTCAATGTATTTTAATTGTTGCTCAGAATCGCAAGTATGCGTAAAATTGTTTCATTTTGGAAATTTTGATTTATTTTCTACATTCGGTGCACGTTTTTATTGGGTTCTATTCCGTGCTATCATTCTTGATGAATGAATGAATTGCAGACAAACCGACCGACAATTGACTATGTTGGTGATAAGAATATTGAGATTTGATAAACATTTATGATTTTAACGCACCATTTTATTATGCTGAAAAGCTGAAATCCACTTGCAAACGCCTTCATTTTCCTATTTTTCTATCTAATAGCAAATAGTATTAATGCTTACAGGCCTGAAACATTTTTTTTGTATCGATATTATCAAATAATACTCAATCGGATCGTATCATTTTGGGGTTTTTTTTTTGGTCTATTATTCAGCTCGATGGAGAAAAAAAAGCAAGCACCAAAAATCAAATAATCTAAATGACAGTTAAGTATTTGTGACATAGTCCGTGTACAGTTTCAAATATATCATCAAATATGAACACAAAACACAGCATGGACCAACAAAAATATTATGTTTACATCTATATCGGGTGATATGGTAACCGAGGAAGAGCATCGATAAAAAAAAATGAAACAAAAATGGAAAGTTCTACGGCACATGATTTATAGGAAAAACGGAAAACAAACAAAAACGCAATAAAATTCAATTTAATAAATTGAAAATTGAAAGTTGAAGAAGAAACAAAGGAAAAAAGGTTATCAATTCCCTGAAATTTAATCTGCAGCATAAAAAATGATAGGAAAAGAAAAAAATGAATTGATGCCAAACCAAGATAGATAAAACAGCATGAGCACGAGCACGAGAGAGCTCTATGTGCGTAACATCATATTTTTTTTTTTCGTTTGTCCTCATTGACACAATGGCATTCAATATTATTCAAATATTATTTTTTTTTGTCCTGCTCCCCATCATCGTCGGCACTTTCTCATTATTTCAAGTTAACACCGAACCACTAAATTCGTGGTGAATTGTTCATTATTAGATTTACAAAAGTTTGGATGAACCGCGCACTCAAATGTCAACAATTTGAATGTATGCTCTCATATTATGGGCGATATTATGGCAAAACAAATGCCAAACAAAGAGCCAAGGGCCAACAGATGACAATGTTCGTTTCTTTTTTTCATTTTGTTTCAGCATTATTCAAAGTGTATATCATTTGCCATTTAATTTTGAGCAATGGAATCGTTGAGAAAAAGAAAAATGAATACGCTAAATAGTTCCAGCCTAAATTATTAATTTCATAATATATTTTTGGGCTGTTATTTGTCTTGCTCATCAGTCAAGTCTGTACATCCATTGTCCATTTTTCTCTGGTTTTGTGTGAGCAATGCGTATCGTTGAGAATGTTTCGATTTATTGTGGATATTATTAAAGTAGGCGTTGTATCCATCATTTTCTGTGTATTTTACCATAATTTCTTTCTGTTCTCGGCATTCGGCTCTAGGCTCTCTGTTAAAAAGATAACAAAGATAAACTTGAAATAAATTCAAGCTTTGAAATGATGCTGAAAACAAAACATTCACATTCTTTGACTATTTACATACAGTTTTATTGATTTTTTCCCCCCTCTTCCGCTTCATTAATTCGCCCTCTGCGTGTAATTTTTCATTTTTTTGTCATTGTTGATGATTTGTCCAAATCAAAATCACCCAAAACAATAGAATACAAAAACGGCTCTAACATGACTGATATATATTTTAAGAAAATGATAAATATGGAACAATCATCAAAAATGAATCCATTTTTTATTTGAACAATGTTCCCAATTTACAAAACGATGGACAAATTATACGCAAAACACAAAAACATTTGCTGAAGATTGTGGAGAAAAAAGAAAACAACAAAAAACAGAAAATATCGTTTGCTGTCGAATGTAAACATGAAACACGGGAACTCTTAGATAAATCTACGATGTACGACGGTAGCTATAGCTACTAGATACTAGATACTACTACATGGTATATTAGGCTTGTGGATATGAATGGTAACGCATATGCAAACGAATACGAATTGCTTCGATGAATTTTAAAATGATAAAAGGGCTATTTATCATGGAAATCGAAATCGAACGCATTTAAATTCGAGATGCATGAATATTGAACATTGAAAAAAAAACCTTCAACTGAAATTCACCAATCAATCGTTATTCGAAATATACAAATCTTAAGGAAGTCGATTTCTATTTAGGTCTTCACCTATCTAAGTGCCATGAACGTGCCGACTGCCGATCCTTGGATAAATGGTGAACTTTGAATGGTACACGGGTATTGAGCATGCTTTTTGTTTCTTTGTATGGTGTGTATTTTTTTTTATAGCTAGTTTGTTCTCACAAAGGGACGAAGGGAAAAAATTTGGACTGGAAAGCAGCAATGAAACGATTTCCGATTCGAATTGAATCAAATATTGGTAAAACACACATCATAAATATATTCTAATGCCACATACAGTAATAAAACATTTTCCATTTGCTGTTTATGTTTTCGTAGCATTCTTCTGCTTAAGTCGTTCGCATGTAGGAATCCAATTTGGCATTTAGAAATTCAAAATATAACATCATGAAAAAGATCTTAAGAATCTTTGGCATGTGTCTGGAATGGAGAAATTAACTAATTCATCAGTATCCAGTAGGGTGGAGGTAACGCTCCATTCAATGGAATGAGTAAATAAGAAAAAAAAATTCATGCAAACCACATTAGCACCGCATTGGAATCGAAATATTCACCAATCGAATACCAAAGCCAAAAACCAAACTCGACAATTGCCAGCAAATAAACATTGAACGAGCATCTGGCATTTGCGAATGAATGTTGTGCTTTTGTGACATCTGTATGTCGTATACGTTTTGTTTCAAAGCAACCCAAAATAGAAAAAGCGAAATAATGTTCATGGAGCATCATCGATCCGTTGATCAATCGCGTGTATAGAGAAAATGGTCACTGAAAATGAAAACAATGACCAAATCGAACAAACATCTATTGATGGCACGTTTTCATCTTCAAGCGTTTTTCTTGTGATTCGTTCAAAATCAAACAAATAAATGTTTCATAGATGCGAGCATTATATTGTATGTGAATGGATGTGAACTGAATCCAGAATAGTTCCCGTATCAGAGAAGGAATCAACTAGGGAAAACTATATGTTAGAACGAGGAGAATTTCGAATAACGGAATAAAAACATCAAAACCATAAAACTGGGTCATTATTCCTTCTTTTTTTTCACACATTCCATTATGAATAGCTGCATTTTGGCCTCGTTTCTCATTTATGGGAAGAAATATCCGTTTGTATGGTGTGATATTATTGTGTAGATGTTTGTTAAACATACATAGGAACGTTAGCACAAGCTTAACACAAAAGAACCATATTTTTTCCCTTGTCTTTTTCCACTTGATCCACAACAGTTCAAGCATATAAAGCCGATTTTTTTTTTTTTTTTTTTTTTGAGAGAGTTTTTATTACATTTTTATCATTATGGTACTTTAGTTCACGATTCCGTTGAGCATCTAATTTGGATGGTTGGGCTGGAGAAGATGGAACTGAAAAGAACAAGGCTGCCGAAAAAAGAAGGAAAAACTGGATAAAGGCAAATGTTAAACAAGAAGACGGACAAAAAAAAAGGAAAATAAAGAATCATGAAATGGCTTTTCGACTGTGTTCCGATTTCCGCATAACAACCTCCCAATTTCTAACCAATGAACGAATGAAATGTTTAAAAAGCGCAAAAACATAGAAAACAAATCGATTCAATTGAATTTTGATGTACAACATTTCAATGGAAAACACTTTATTCGCTCGACTCTCCAATTTAAAATGCTTATTTTAGTTTGGATGTTAACACAGACTATTTAAATCAGCTGTATCAACATTCAATTTTCTCTTTTCATTTCCTTAACTAAAGATTGATTTTTATTATTTCATTGAAATTTCTTGAATGACATTTTCGGCAGCCAATTGTGCTGTTCGTTCAAACATCTAATTTGGGATTATCATGAAATTTAAGATTTAGAGCCTATTCAATAGCATATTATGCGAATAACGATTTATTATTATTTGAATCATCATCGGTCAGGATTTAAAATTGTAATGATTATGTTTTTCATTTGCAAGAAACAGCAAATGGCGAATAGCAAACAATAGGCATGGCACAACAAAAAGGGCTAGTCTGAGACATCAACCAGAAACCACAATCATAATACAAATAGTAATATTTAAATGAAAAAGACGGGAAAAGTTGCCATGAAATTGTATTTTTGCTACTTCAGATTGTTTTTGGTTGCTTATGAAAGTCATCAGACCACATTTTATAAGACTTATGACTACTAAACGGATTTTCCATTTGTACAAAGTCAAAAATCGCAATATATCTAATACGCACTACGGCTGGTTTGTCTACCAATTTATGGATTCGAAACAAACATACATTCACACCGAACGAGTTGGATAAAATGAAAAATAAAGTGGGCAAAAAGAGCAAAAGAAATATCTTTAAATAAAGTTGTTCGTAACAAATAAATGATAAAAACATAGGCACCAAGCACCAACGTAAACATTGACAAATAAATAAATAAAAGCAATAGAAGAAAGCGACAACACCGAAAGAAAACGAAAGAAAGTCATACAGCCATGGCCATGTGTACGTAAATTATCTTTTTTATCATCCCCTGGAACCGAAAGGCGTTGGCAATTCCATTTGCTATGAGAGATGAAAACGAAATGATAATAATAACGCACAAGGCTGACTACTATAAGACACCACACACAAAAAAATAAAAAATAAATAAATAAAATACGGAACGCATTTTGATAACATTAGCTCTCTCAGATAGTAGACGAAACTCTTTGACAAGAACATAAGAGCCGAACCAAGCTATAAGTGGTTTTTATATCGATACATAATACAAGCTATTTGTCGATTTTGGAATTCGAAACTCGATGAAAAAGGCCAGTGATCGAAAGAGGAGATGAAATTCATCCATTTGTGTGCCGTTCTGTCGATATTTATTGAAAGAGCTCAAGCTATTCGGAAATTGCTTTGGATTTGAATACTTTCTGGATTTCGATGGTCGATATAATGTAACTTGCAATTATTTGAGGCTGAAAAAGATAACCAAATGGAAATATCGTATTGGAATTTTCAGACCAGAGAGATGTTTTTATCTA
>GL501445.1:2554741-2569439 GCA_000149185.1 Mayetiola destructor
GCATTCGCCTGTGAAGTATGGTATTTTCGAGAATTAAGAAAATAATTTCTTTTCTTACGATTTTCATTCGATGCTTCACTGTGTCTGTATCTGTGTCTGTTCTAATATTATTATCATTCTTTTCATTCAACAATTCAAAAATAAACTTTTGCTCGATTCATTTCTATAAATTGCTTTCTACCATTTTCCCATTTCCCTTATTTCTCATCGGCGTTCCTTTCTCGCGTTAACAGTTAAAATGACAGCATGAAGCAAGACAATGTCGTTATTCAGATGCGTTTGAGGATGTTTTGGATTTTTCTTCTTCTTCATTTTTTATCGGATTCCAGATTATTTCTCCCCATTTTTCTGTCTTGCGAAGCATTTTCTATAGAACCATAACAGTCGTGTTAATTGCAACAACTTTTGTTTGATAAATGTTCGACACATTGTCTTCTACCATTCGTTTCCATATTTTTTTTTGTTTTGCCTCTGTTTCGATTTCATCATTTACTTGAAGGTGCGTAGTATAGCATTTTTTTGCTTGTCACCAGTCGGTACTACTATCGTGCCTCGGATACATTCAAATTGAGAAACATTTGCAAAACACCAAAAAACGAAATAAAAATAAATGAGAATTGAGATGGAAGCCGTGTGACTCAATGTAAAATTTAATTTTACAGTTTGCTTTGCAAACATAAGTCATGCTGATGTAATTTCACCGTGAAGATTGTCGCTTTTTCTCTATGCTTTCTTTACATTTCACATTGTTTCTCTCTTCTAAATTGCTAATGTTTGATGGGTTGTATGTTCTGGGTTCTGGGTCGATGCGTTTTTCACTTCGTTTTGGTGTCGCGTTTATTATTTCCTAACGATACAATGTTCGATATTATGCGAAAAATTGTAATATATGCTCTTTTTTCGTGCCTCTGTTGAAAAAAAAAGCTTTGAATATTTGTTTCCCCGACACACATACACCACCTACTCATTGTTCGCTATCCCATGTCAAAGAGTACGAAATTGTCAAAAAACATAACGAAACCATTATCACGTTTCAATGTTAGAATTTGAGATTGTTTGGCTGGCGTTTGTATGTCAGTTAGTTAGATACTCATGCAAATGACAATTTCAATGTGCCTATGAAAACAAACATTTTGTTACAAAAAGTATCATTTACAAAACAGTTGACTGCCAATTCGTTGCACGGAGAATATTTTTAGCGAAAAATCTAACATAACATAACATAAATAAATGAAATTGTACGTTTAAGCGCCGCGGGCACCGATCTTTTTTCTTCTCTTTTACATCCCAGAAGAAACCAAATGAAACCATAACCCAGGATTCAAAACATGAAAATATAATATTAGACACCGTTGGAATGTAATATAAATACCATTGCCTGAATAACAGAAAATCTACTTGGAGTCGTACTCAAACGTACGAAGATATTTATTAGTGTTAATTTTATAATATTCCTGCTGATTATTGCTTCAAAGTTCTTTGTTAAAGAAATTATGATATTGAAGTCAATACTGCCAGTTCCAATTGTAGTGTATTGTGAATGGCTGATGACTTCGTTACAAATTTGAAAAAATCTTCGACACACATTAATTCGCCATCTTTTCTCTCAATTCTTTCTTCATTATTCATTTCCCAAATATGTATTTTACTCATTTCCTGCAGCCCCCGAAAAAAATTGGCTGCCATTCCAAATGACACTCGATTTCGATATATTATGACATTGAAATAGATAAAAATCATGAACCGAACAAGTGATGGTGTTTCACCAATGGATAAATAAACATTCGGGCACCATGTACACAAAGTGCTAATAAAAATGTATTAATAAAATAAATATAATTTTCGCTTACCCGTCAATTCACTTCTCACTTTCGTTTCCAGATAAAAGTATGTTCTCTTTTTTTGTTGTTGTTGTTGTTGCCGTGCTTTAGGTGCTATTCTTCCCTTTGCGTTCGGTTGCTGCTGTGTGTGTGTTGTTGTTTTTTTTATCGCCCTCTTATTATCTTTTCCTTCTTAACCAGAGTCCAAAGTGGGTGTGTATGTGATGTATTTTATACACTGATAACCAGATTCGAATCGATGGTTTTATCGATGGAAGTGATTTTGTGATGCTACTGTTTTCCTTTTTCTTTTTTTCTTTTTTTTGTTCGCTCTGTTTACGGTTTTTATCTATGGAAATGGCACAGGTGTGTGCTACTATCAGGTGAAAATGGTTTTAACTTTGCGTATATGGATAATTTTCACTTAATATATGAAAAATCCGATGGCCGCATAAAAAACCATAATTTTTTTTCCAAAACCAACAAATAAAACTTATTCGTTTGTTTCAAATTTTTTTGGGCCGAATGTTTTGCTGCATTAAAGAAGTTTTTCCTTGGTTTGGCAACGCGCTATATATGTTTGGTTTAGGCTTTGTTATCCTCTTTGTTGCGTCTCTTCAAATGAAATGTGAATGTTCCGAATATAAAAATAAAGTCGTTTACAACTCAAAGACGATGCGATGAGAAATAGTTGAAATCCGATTCAATGGTTTGAAGATTGAATTGTTAAGAATGTTGTTCATTGTTCATGTTGATTTCATTCGAAAAATTGTCCAAATTCCATTCGATGAATGTGAATACCGAAGCAATTATTTGCCCAATAATCAATCAATCAACAATAGAACGAATGAAAAATAAAATTTTCCATCGATCGAGCTCAATTTCACAATGCAAATGGCACACAAACACACTGCACACAACAATCGATCGGATCAATTGCGTTCCGTATAAATACAATACAATTTACGTTTATTCTTTCTGTTGGTTGTTTATTGTTGAATTGCTGTTGCGTTTTGTTCTCTCGTCGTCGTCGTCGTCGTCGTCGTCGTCGAATACTTTCTATGAATTGGCAAAGAAATACAAAAAACAGCCACACAGCTGTGTGATTGAGAGGCAGAGAGATAGAGAGAGAGAGAGAGAGACAGAGAGTGTGTAAAATGAAACCAATCGAAATCGAATCCAAGTTTAAATTGCTTCGGTTTTTGTTAATGTCACTTCGTTTGGCTGTGTGCAAATAATGGGAAAATATTTTTTTCTTTCTCTACTTCACTTATAATAAGAAGTGTGTTCCCTTTACTTCTTTTTTAATATGTTCTTTTTTTGTCTTCTGTTCGCATTCGTTTAAATGTTTTTGATCACACAATACACACATAAACTTTGTTGTTTTATTACATAAATGAATATTTTTTGCGATAAATTTGCATTCTTTTACCCTTTCGTTAGAGAGACAGAGAAAAGTGTTGTTGATTTATAAAAAAAAAAATGCTCTCGTCGCGCGGATATAAACAAATTTCGAATCGTTCAATTGGATTTTTTTTTTGGTTGTTTTTATTGCTTAATGTTGGTTTTTTCCCTTTTTGTCGGTTAGTCTTTTGTTTAATTTGCCCAATAATGGCGTTTTCAATAAATAAAAAACTTGAAGAAAAAAAAAACGTAAAAAAATCGAAAACAAATCACAAAATTTCGTCAAAAAGAATAACTCTATCTAAATTTTATTCTTCCGTTCCGTTAAACACGTTAATGTTTTGTGTCAATTAATCGCGTTTCCGTTAAATTGTTCTCAACACTTTGCTCGATTTATGTTTTTTTCATTTAGATAAAAATTGAAAACACGATAATTAATCAGTTATTCAATATTTGAATTTGAATAATGATGTTAATATTCTGTTCTCTGATTTTTCTGTTAAATTTTTTTTTTTTTTTGTTTAGCTTTAAAAGAGAAAACTTTATTTTTTTTTTGTTTTTTATTTTTATTTGATGTCGAAACTGTTTTGCATTGATTTGATCTGTGAACAGTGACGATATTTCTTTGATAATAATTTTTTTTTTGTTTTGAGACCAAATGAATGGTGTGTGCTCAACGTTCGGTTGACCGTATTGAATTGAATATGATTTTAAGAAAAATTGTCTATGGTGCGTTCAGCTTGGTGAGAGCCGTTTTGAATGTAAAGCGATGTGTTTCGCATGAAAACTTCAACTGTGTGCTTTGCCTTTGGTGTTGATGCTGAAAAACGTTTTCGTTTGTTCTTTCGGTTGCGGCGCTAACGAATACACACATTCTTTTTTCAATGTGCAACATCACAAAATATTCATACATACGAAAAATGCACACACACAAAACACACGTTCGTAGCTTTGTATCCAACATTCCGTCAACGTTCGCTGATAAAATAAAATAATAAATAATGTTTTGTTTTCTATTTATTTACCACAAATTCTGTGTCTATCGGATTTCGATTCTCGCGCGCAATCCAAACATTTACAAATCCATAATATAGTCCATATAGTAAAATCTTAATACATGTGTGTAAATAGATTTGAATGTATATGTAGGTGACACTGTTCAAAGTATTTATTCGATTTATTCCAACATATACGATATAAAAACGGAACATAACACATGAAAAACGTCATCCAAATTCAGATCCGTATTGACGTTGTATCGTTGATATCAACAGTGGCACAGCAAACGTTGGAGAATGAATCAAATTATCCCTGTCGTGTTTGAATGTATTTGAATTCAGCATCGAATGCGTTTGGCTACAACGTTTATTTCTCCTATTTGCTGAATTGGATACCGCCACAGTGTTGCTGTCCAGTTGCGGCACTTAATGTTTACATTCAACAATCGGGCATTTAAAGCGCTTCGCATTCTTACATAATAAATACTTTATTTAATACGATACAATTATTATTATTGAGTTGTACTATGATATCGAAAGTCGGTACTATGCAATGATAGAAAAACAACAACAACAACAACACTGACTTGATGCAAAGTCACATGTGCTTGCTTCAATTGATGATAAGAAAAAACGTAACGTAACGTAATGTGTGTGTAAACAAGCGCGCACGCTCGTTCGCTTGCTTAATGGACCAGACCGCCCGTTCGTTCGTTCGTTCGTTTGTTCTTTCGTTTGTTCGTACGTTTTTGATAAATAAAACATGCTGTCATATATGTGTGTGGCAACTTCGAAACGTTTATATTAAATTATGAAATGTGGCGGCTACGTTATCATCATATACACTTGTACCGTGGGTGTGTGTGTGTGTGTGAATGTTTTGTTTTTGTTTTGATTCATTAACGTCATCACTGTGAAAAAAGTTGTGTGTATTTGGTGAATGTGAAATATGTGATAAACAAAAAGAGCGCATTCTATGATTGTTGTAATTGTCTATTATCACATGGAAAACGTTGATGGTATTCGATATTCGAGCCTTTAGATATAATATAGACATATTTTCCATTTTTCCCCTTTTTTCGTATGGCATTTCAGTTTTTGGTTCGTTGCAATTTTTTTGTTTGTTTGTCGATGTAGTGATGCTGCTGTTTTGCGTCACTCTTTTGCAATGTGTGAATTTGTATATTTTTAGCCTAGAATCCATAAATGAGTTGCACGCAGCAAGCACATGGGAATATTTTTTTTTTTTGGGCTCTCACTCCGTCTCTCCCTCTGTCACACACACTCTTCTTCTGATCCTGAATTGAGGTGATGATGGTGATGATGGAAAAAATATAACACTTTCTTCACATTTCGTACACGCACATGAATTATTGCCGATTGAGCTAAATTTATTAAATTTAGTATAAAACGGCACAACAGTGTTACTAATCCAATGAAAGTAGTTAGATTTTCTTAAAGTGTCTTTTTGAAGCTCGTTACAGACATTTTACAGCTTTATATATTCATAATGTTTGTAGAATTTGAATGTCACATGAAAAATAATGTGCATTTTCGAATAAATGAAAACATTTACGAAAAAAATACAATGCTATGGCGAATGATGAGTCTAGGTAATTTGGCAGTCGTATCCACAGTCATCATAAGTACGTCCATTATATACTTACTTTATTTGTGTTTTTGTGATTTTTTTGTTTGTTGGCAAAGTCAAGCAAAGTTTATATAAGCCAAAATGGAAAATTTTGCAGCATGATCTAATTCTCTTGATGGTTTGTCTCTTGTTTCCCAATTTATGTATTCAGAATGTTCTCTACTACACAAAAAACACACACACACACACACACAAAGAGTCGCTCTCGCCTCGCACTCGCATACTCTGAATGACGTCAAACCAACATTAATTTTCCATCAATTTCTGTGCACCAAACAGCCCACAGTTTCGAATTGCAAAAATGCACAATGCACATGTACCAAATGACGTCACAATCATGATTGTTTCACAATTTTCAGACCGATTGCATATCCGGAACATTTCTTTATGTGTTTTAAGCATAAAGAAAAGGCAAAAAAGAGATTTTCGATGTTATTCGAAGAGATTTTCAATGTTTGTTCGGTGACATGGAATGTGTTCATTGTGCATTGTTCCGAATCGAATGAACAAATGAATTTGATATCACAATTGAGCCTCAGATGAAAAATATCCCATTTTAATGACTTTTCATTTTCATTTTCATTTGCGATGATGCTTTGTGATTGAACAATATATTGCAAATGTTCCCCTTTTCGGTTTAATGGACGATGAAGATGACACATTTTTGATAGAATTCATCATTGGCATTCTTCGCATAAAATTTATGATGATGATTCGGTCATTTTTGGCCGAACAACAAAAGTACAAAAGAATGAAAGGAAAGAAAAAATTAAAAGCATTTTTGATTTGGATCCTTGGTCGTTGGTCGCAAATCGTTACCCCCTGGTGAAAATGGAATGAATTAGTATGAGATTGTAGATATATATATCAATATATATGTATCCTAACCACTTCATACACTCAATGATGATGAATAAATAATTAATTGCGATATGCGCTATTTGTACTTCGACTATGGACTACTGACATTGAGCCCGAAATGAACGATAAAATCAAATTGCTTACAATGAAATTAAAATGTAACCAAACTGTGAAATTCATGCGAATAGATTTTTCGTGCACAGGTTATTATTAATGTATTTATTTATTATTATTTATCATTCACTGTGTGAAATGAATAAATAATTAATTGCGATATGCGCTATTTGTACTTCGACTATGGACTACTGACATTGAGCCCGAAATGAACGATAAAATCAAATTGCTTACAATGAAATTAAAATGTAGCCAAACTGTGAAATTCATGCGAATAGATTTTTCGTGCACAGGTTATTATTAATGTATTTATTTATTATTATTTATCATTCACTGTGTGAAATCAGTTGAATGTTTATTTTGGCTGAGCTCTCGATTGGCACAATTCATGTCATTGTACTATTGTTGACTTAATACTTAATACTGTTTTTGGTAATAATATTCCATAATTACTTAGTCTGTTCATTTGTCGCGTGATTTTGTCGTAATTTTAATTAATTTTACGAGATCTATTCGCTGTAGGAGGGGACAGAAATTTAGGCACAATTTATTATTGATGCTTTCCCAACGAAGTTGAGTTCACAAAAAACAATTAACTCGTTTTTTGAATGTTACATTTGGAATAATATCCTCGTTTTAGTCGTATTTCATTACAACTCATCACTTTCAGCTTCGCACAATATTTGATTGGAATTTTCTTGAGTTGTATCACGTTCAAAATGGTTTGCATTTTGCCTTTCGAAAGGGTTCATCTTGAAATATTTTATCTCAAATCTAAGTCTGTTTGAAGAATAAAATTATAATTATAGCCTAAGCATTTTATTTGGAATTTGGATGGCCTACACATTTGGTGAGTGAGCTTGCGGAACCGGAATTTTCTGTGTCAATTTTCTGATTACATCAAAACTGAAAAGATTAAATCAATTTTAGCATTCCTTCTTTCAAAATAGATCCTAAACTATTTTGCCGAAAATAAAAGATATTTAATATTCCTCTCCATTCTCTTCAATTCCGAAAATTGATACGAGAAAAAAAGAATTTATTATGGCATAAAGATTTCCCAAACATCTGGTGATTAAAAAAGTTTTTCGGTTGCAATTTGCCGTTGACTTGATGGTTTATCTTGTCTAAAATAATAACACATTATTATTAAAACTATAAATCATCAACTGCATATGCCTTGCCATACAGAGAATGAAAAGCAAAAGCATTTTCGGAAGTGGAACATGGGAAAAAAGGAAAATTTTTGCAATTGTGCCAATTTTGGAGAACAAGAGAAAACAAAGGAATGGAGGAAAAAGTGGAAAAATAAAATTCTTTCTTGGATAAACTGATTTTGCCATGTTCTGAGCATGCATACACGCATCGTGTACAATTTATATAATTTCGCTTTCAAATAAAATTCCTTTTTTAGAATTTAAATTTTATTGAATAATAACTTTGATATTTGATTATTTGATTTAATTTTTATGAATATTCGGAGAATTGTTTCCGTAAAAATCGTCTGCAAAAAGTCATTGAAGTGACTGGAATAGTAGCCATATTCAACTATTTATGCGCATCATCGGTGAAATTTGTGTATGACGGCTGAATATATAACATGTGTTCCACCTATCCTATGGGCTTTGCTTATTCAATAGTACCCTGGATAATAAATTAATTTAAATGAACCATTCATTTCTGACATGAGCCGAAAAAATCCGAAACTTACCCCTCACGAATGGGAATAAATTTACCACCACCAGCTTCGATAGCCTCACGTTAGTTATAGTTTATGCTTCCTAACAGGGATTCGAACGGAAATAAATGCCCATGACTGCACCTTTTTTCGCCAACGATATGCCACATTGTCCACTGTCCATTAGAGGTTTAACTGACCAATTCTTTGCTTTCGGATGGCCTCATTCGAATAATTATCCCTGTGAATAATAAATTCGAAAAAAAAAATTCGTTTCGATATTAAATAAAAAATTATTCGAAACTCGCATCCAAGAAACGACCTGCTTCGTAGCTCTTTTCAATGTAATCTTAGATTAACATTTTACACTCATGATGCAGCTCAGTGCTTTCATTCTGTCGCCTAACACGGGCATATTTTGATAAATTGAAAAAATATATATATATTTGGGACCAAGATGATAAGAGAGTACGCGTTTTCAGGGCACTAAAAAATAAATATATTTTTTTACACTTTTTTGAACAGGGCAAACCCTTAACAATACTCATGTTTTTCCATTGAAATTTCATTTATCACAGACCAAAAATCTTTAAAAAAAAAACAAGTTCGTCAGTATTTGTTTATAGTACAGAGACAAAAACCCGCCCAAATCGTATAAGAATCAGGGACAACGATGATAATTGATATCGTTCAGAATGAATAGAGTTGCATGAACATGAATCATCAAAACAGAAATCTGTTTGTTTGCATATGAATTGCTTGTCTTTGGTACGAATCGTTTGCTACGAATCAAATTGACACATAATATGGATGACTGCAGAGCGATATCCAAGATAACAATGACATTGGTGCGCCCTTAAACACCAGCAGCAATGTTGTTAGGTTAATAGTAATCAACAACATTTCGAATGAAAGTGAATGATGAACAGAGAGCATTTTTCAAATGTCGGTTCGAAATCATTTCATTAAGATCATATCATTACATGGTACAGCAACCGGCAACAGCAAATAACGAGCTAAAACTGAGTATTTGCAACTGTTTCATTAACGACGGTTTCATTCATTTTCAACTTCGGTCACCATCAATGGTTGTTAATATACTTGATGACTTAATCGCTGAAAATGAAGTGGATCATTGAGAAATTTTCCATTTTTGTATTGACGCTCGCTCACCCAATTTTTCCTCTAGTGGATTTACTTAGTATTGCATGGACAAAATTTATGCGAATAAAAAGCTCTTTCCTCTTTCACAGCTTAATTTAAAACCATGATGATAACATTGTTCTTAATCCATCACACACCGTCTACCAATCGAGACGAAAATATATCTTTGTTTTGACTTTGTGACTCAACGGGGTGGGCATTGGGCATTGACAAAAGGTAGTGAAAATGACTTTAAAAAAGTCGTAAATTTCACCATAAATTGACCAAATTCGACATCAAATTCGTTCGTCCCATTCGGACTTGTAGACTTTTGCCATGACTTTTACACAGAGATTTTCATGATGCGACAATTTCATTTTTTTGCACTCCAATGTTCCACCGAGAATGACACTCTTTGCTATCAATTTTAATGTTTGTCGCTCGAATTTTGATGAGTACAAACACTTTGGCCCAGTTGGTGAATGGTTACAGCAGGACTTTACATGCATTAGGCGAAAAATTGGACGAGAAAGAAATATTAAGTAAGTGTTTCTTTTCGCATTCTCCTCTTTCTCAGACACAAACTGTGATCAATCCATCAGCGGCAATTTGAAAAAATATGTCGACATTGACTTTTGGCCGGCATCAAACTAATCGTTCTATGTCAAAAATATTCTTCACTAAAATGTAACGGATATGTTTTGGAAACTTTTGTAATTGAATTTGTGCCCTTTGGCCGTTCGGACAAGCTGATGTTTACCATTCAATTATTTAGGACTTATGAAAAAAGGACAAATAAATGAACTTAAGTGCAAACAATAATCGGCCACATCGGACGATATCAAAATAATGAATGAAAAAAATAAAACACAAAAATTTCATTTGTCAATATTAGCAACAATCAGCTCAATTGTAATACGTAATCAATATTGCAATATTCGTTTGACTATTTTATTTGTTCGCTTTATTAGGCGTTCTTGTAATGGTAAGAGTTAAATTGAAATGGCAATCGTTTTTCATTCTATAGGTTAAAGTGCAAAATATTTGTTTTCAATTACACAGTACATAATCACTGTCTGTCATCGTGTTGTATACAAAAATATTTCGCAAACGTTGGACCTACAGCTGGATTTCTTCTCGAATTAATTTATCTCTTTGGCCTGCAACTCAAAATAACTCTCATCGTCCGCGATTGAATAGCATTCATTCAATGAATACATAGACATATAAAATTTCCTCTGTTCGTGACGACACCATTATTCAATAAATATAAAAAAGTTTCCATTTTCTGCGCATCAATTTGAAATACAAATGCATTGAATTGTGCATTGTGAGAGGAGAATTGATTGCATTAGTTTTGGGAATTTTGTTCGATATTTTTCATTATTCGAGAAAATAAATGGTTTTTCATTATGTAAAAAGTAATTTAAATGGTTTAGTAGCCGAGCGATCGCCTTTCACGAAAGCATTAAAAACTGTAAAAACATTTTGGGAAATTAATTTTCTCATCGCTCCATTTGTTTTTCGTTCAAGCACAAATTGAATTGAAATAAAACTGAATATTGTTCGATGCATCATACAATGTGCAACGAACGTACATTTTATTCGAGTTGAAACTAATGGCAAACGCTACGTGTACATTGTACAATGTACATCGTATTGTATTCGCGCATTCATTGAATGCCAAATTAAAGAAACAGTATGGCCATGCCATAGTTGAAGCTTCCACTTTAATATGCATATTATATACATATATCGCCGTCAATAATAACAGAACAGAAATGTTCATAAAATGCTGAATGCATATTTCCCAAAAATTTATTACGAAACATGAGCTTGACTCTTCTCTCTGTGGATGAACGGTTTATTTATTGTCATTGAAGCATTCTTGTCACAAATTTCACATTCAACCAATTCATGTTGTAGTCACTAGTCACATTATGCGAATGAGAATGAGTGTGTCTTGTGTTGTGTGTAACATTTGAGGCAAGAACTTTGCTTCTATTGAAGTCCATTAAACGTAAATCTTCATGTGTAAAATGATTGTGTGCTCCAATGCGAGCAGCCAATGGAAATTTGCATAAACAGACGAGAATAACAAATCTGTTTTGTCTTTTATTTCACCTCCTGTCTTCGATTCTTTTCCCTGTTCGGATCTGTTTTCTGTTGGGCGCTTGAAGCTTACGGCTTGCAGTGAACGTTAATGTTCCATTCATTGAAGAAAAGCTGCTGGCTAAATTATATGCATGTGTGTGTGTGTTTATGTGCGTTGTTCGCAAATGGCGAATCCAACAGTTGCAACGAGTATGAAATGCACATTTGTTTGGCATGTTGCCAACAAATTAATTTTGAAGCGTTCAATTTCATCGACTACATACTGCCGAATTACTTCTCATTCTGAAAATCTTTCACGTCATCTACACATGTTTTTAATGCGAAAACATATGTATGTGAATGAGGTGTATTCAGTATCTAGCATCCAGGAATATGGTAAATTGCTGCTGATGAATGTTGAATGGCTTAAAAATTGAACAATATTTCGAAAATTGATGTACATTGTACATTTCACTTCAATCGCTTTGGATAAATTCATCTTGGTTGAATTTTCGATTAGATTCATTCACAGGCGAATGTTCAACGAAAAAATGTTGATGTAAATTTGTTACTCAACACTCAACTTTCTCAACGACTGAATAAAAATATATAAAATATGAAACATTCTAAATGACCTCGATTCTCCGGAAAAATATGTACAAATATTCATTTCAGTTCAGTTTTCGATTCTTTGAAATTTAAACTCTTAAAGTTAGAACATTTACAACATTTTACCGAATTTCGAATATTTTCGCCCTTATTTCCAATTCAAAGTGATACTTGGTTTGTTTGGTTCAGTGTTGTTAAAACGGAATGAACAAACTTTGTTCCATTTGAATGAATGCTTAACATTTTTGTGTGTTACAACTTGCTGAATTCGAGTGTCGATGAATTTGAAGTTATAATCGCTAACACGTTAATGGTTAATGGTATGAATAGTATTCATACTACTATAAAATTAAGTATCGAAAACAAGAGACTTACATATTTTACGGCTGTTCCAAATGCTTCCAATGGTGCAGCATTAACATAAGAGAAATTATTCAAATTTTCCTAATTTTCAAGTGGTATATACATATCACTGGAAACATGCCCCAATTCTTGATGAGAATGTGATCGAATAAGTTGTCACAACATGACAAAAATAATTGCTTCACGGAATTGTTAATAATAATTATTATTATTAGCGCTATACACCTACGAACGTTGTAACACAAATATTTGTTCTTTTTCTTTTTTCCATCAATTTCTTTGGTTTTTGTGTTTTGAACTGAAAAATTTACATTTAAACTTTATTCATATATCGTAAACATTGTATGTTTCCATCGAAATGTGAGTTTTCCTACATAAAATTCCAGGCAAAATTTAATATCAAGTCATCGTTACAAGCTTAAAATCGAGGGTAAAGAGCAGTTTCAAGCGAATATGTAGAAATTTATATGAAATTCACTTGAAATACTTGAGGAAAAAACCAACAGAGCCATCCACATATACACATATAGCTTCAGTTCCCGGGATTTTAATAGACTTTCGAAACGCATTGCCAGTTAATTAAATGAGATGCGCTCATGTTTTGTAACGACCTTGACCTATGAAGAATTTGCGATGAGTTTATTGAAATGACTTTTGTTGAACTAATTAATGTTTGGCTTAAGCATGAGCCAGAAAATGGAAGAAAGCAAAAAATGAACACACAAAATATGCAAATAAGTTCCAACAATATTTTTCATAAAAACTGTGCAAAAAACCGTGCACTTGCATGACTTACGCCAAACTATTCTATAAGCTCATTCCGGTTTTTCGTCTTTCGTGATCTTCTTACGTAATATCCTCTCACTCTCTCTCTCTCTCATGATGGAAGAAATTGAATTTCTCCACTATATTGCCGAGCATCAAATAATTTTATTGCAATTTCATCTGAACGCATATACTGGATGCCCCGGATTCCAGAATATAGTATATATAAAGAGAACATGAACATGCATATGTTGAATGTGCTTAATGTGCAACATATCGTTTCAAAGAAATAAAACAAACAAAAAAAATGAATCAAATTTTAATGGAATTCATGCTACTAAATTATCGACCGTGATCGGTGATAGCAAAAAATATATTAGCAGTCGACGGAAGAATTATGCTCGGTTCTAGTTCTTGGTTTAAATTGCAAAGAAATGAAAAAGTAAAAAACGTTATTTGTTTGGAACAGAATCTGAACATGAATAGCAAATAAATAACAAATTCTCCAAATTGAATTGAATCATTTGAAAAACATCACTCAAGTGTTAGGACTGTGTCACGATAAATGGCACATTTCGCAATCATTTTACTAATATTTATCTCAAAATTTGAATCAAAACTGTAGTTTTAGTTACAAATTGGCGAAGAGTCTCCATTCAAACCAATTGGTTCAGCAATAAAAAAATAATGACGGAACATTTTCTCGTTTCACATAAAACATAAAGCGTAAAACAGCAATTATCATTTCTCTTTGTTGAAACTATTTCCATTATTATTATTACCATTATTATTTTCAATTGCAATTTCAAATGAGTGGGGATTTTTATTGAAACCCATCAAAAATTGAAATAATTATTACTAAAGAAAACTTTTTAAAACATAAGCTTCGTCCATTAAATTGAACTTTGGCATAATCTTTTCCGGTTATGTTTGGAACGAGCTCAAAACGACAAACAAAAGCAGACCAAAAGAGTGAAAGAGAAAGTGAAATAGAAATGAATTTTTCAGTAGGAAGATGAATAAATGAGATTTATAATTGCTTGAATAAGCTTTGCAAGGAAAAAGGTCAATTGTAAACAAGTTTTTCAAACAATCAGAATTGCAAAAAAAAAAACACACATTCATTACGTGAAGCGATTCACATTTCGAAGGCCGGAATCTCATTTCCTTTTTTTTTCATATCCAATCGACATATTTG
>GL501446.1:0-39184 GCA_000149185.1 Mayetiola destructor
TGACTGGCGTTGCTCATTTTACTTGCTACGTTGATTTCTCAGGCCGGCAATGAAAATTCGAAAACAAGGAAAATCTTCGGAAAATTAAGGGAGTTTTATCCGAAAATCATATTTGGACTGATTGATCGGTGTTTGCACACATTCGTGTTATTTGTATTTTTCCATTTTTCCATTTTTGTTTTTGTTTTTTTAATTAAAATGAATCATTTATGAAGGTGATGGTACACAGCGAATGCTGTAATATTTTCAGAAACATTGAAAACATTTGATCAAGTTTTCCATTTTTCATCATATTTTCCCAGGTTTTTGCCAGTATTTTTAGATGAAGAGCAAAAGCGATGAAACGAGAGCGCCGCTCTGAATCTATTTTATGATTATTGAACCGACATACATAATAAACCGGCAACTAAATAATTTCTTTGCAGCCATCAAGCGTGTGTGTGTGTCGCCTCTATGTATAATATGTATTAATATTCGGGAGCATCTCAATCAAATTCGATTTGTCAATTGTCAAAAAACGATTTGTTCGATGACGCACAGACATGAATTCAACAAAACACAAACGTACATTTTCGATAAAACCGACAACCAACAACCGACTATCGACTACCGACACACAAACGCACCAAAAATTATGCCAAACAAGAAAACCGACAAATGAAACATTCAGCTACATTAATATTTTGATTTATCACATCACCCTCACCACCGATTCGAAATTTTTCGGTGGAAAATAAATGTGTGTACGCTTCGCTGTATTATACATTATACACTATTGTACATGTCTTGTTCATTGATGCGATACGATGTTGCTGGTAAAACGACAAACGAACGTGAATTTTTCGATAGACCTTTTATTGTTCACACAAATTTTTCTTTTTATGATGTAAAATATGAATGTTTTCCGAACCAACGGAATGATAATAATAATAAGCGACAATAGAAGCACTCACACATCTAAAGGCACCGAAAAAGAGAAAAACCCAGACCATACACATTTAATAATAACAATAATAATAATAATAATGTGTGTTCTCTTTGTGAATGGCATTGAAATGTTGAAATATTAGTTAAATGTCGCCACAAAACATACCCTATTTGAAACGCCACAGGACTTTAACAGTTAAATCACTGTAATTTTATGACAATTTCAAGGAATTATTTATTTGATTTTTATTTTGATGGTTTCTTTTGCCCATTCATCGGTGCAGTAAACCATTACAAAATGCCAGAACGATGCCACAAAAAGAAAAAGCAAGAAAGAAAGAAGAAACTTCTAAAAGTTGATGGCAATGATTTCGCATGGAATGTACACGGGTCGGCAATTCGGCAGTTCTGGATTTCGGGTTTGTTTTTTGCTCTATCTTCGAGTGGTGGAATACGGTCGATGGTGTTTAGTGTATCTTCAAACGATTCTTATCTTTATCAATATCAATTTGAGTGCATACGAAAAAATATTTTCGTTATCGTTATTTTGTCCATAAAATTGATCGCCTCTGTCATTTTCACATAAGATATTTATGGAGCATTTAATTTGCTAGGCAACAAATGATCACCATGATTTACATAAATTGCACAACATTCAATGTAGAAAATGCAATCAATTTATTTAAACTGACTCACCGATTAATAGCTCTCATCTTCTTTTCATTTTTTTTTCGAATTTAATATTGCTTCTTATTGTATGTTGCTTGTTGCCTGCTAAGCCATTCAAGTATGAATTTGGTAAACAAATCCAAAGAAAAGAAAAAAAACTAGGAAGAGAAAAAGATGTCACACATCTAATCAACAAACGATTTGCAATTTTCATCTCAATTGACATTTTCAGCATGTTCGAAAATATTCAAATATAACATATTCTTGTTTGTTGTGTGATTAAATGAGGCGAACGAGAGAATATTTGGGGTTTTTTTTTCATTGGGGACCCAAAATTATATTTGAATATATTTTCGGTACGAAGCTTTCTGAATACCTCGAACACCGAACACATCGAATACTGAATACTGAATACCATACAACAAACAAAGCATAGCAAAATGATAAAATATATGATGTTGTTTAAATCAAACGCACATCGGAATGTTGTGCATCTTTTATATGATTTCATCATCCATTCAATTCTATTCAAATACATATATAAAATTTGGTTGAGATTAGAGACGAAACCATATACCATGATGATGATAATAATAATAATAATAATCAATGAAATGGTAAACATACCGGAGATGATTTGAATAGCAATCTTTAGAAAGATATTGAGGAAGAGAAAGGGAGAGAGAGAGAAAAAGAGAGACAGATATATATGTCGTTTAGGTGTTTATTCGTAATTCAAACATCAAACAAATTTATAAATGTTTTCGGATCCATGCATCATCTGCACACTGTATAATGTGTGCACAATGTACATTTACATATGTATGTATGATGTATAAATATAATGTATTCCGAACAGTAGGGGAATAGGGAACACTGAATAGCGGCAAAAAGTGAACACCGATTTTTTTCTTTCTCTCTTCATAAAAATCATTTACACGATTTATACACGATGAGTACCTTCTTATGATGGCTGATTATTATGACTCGAACATTTTTCGAAATGGAAGAAAATCCAAAATGACGAAAAAGTAAAAAAAAAAAAAAAAAAAAGAAAATAGAGCACACACACGATTCTCATAAATGGCATTTTGATGTGCTATATTGGCATTCAAAAATCACAACACTGCAATAACATGTTACTGGAATTGGAAAAATGAGCAAAATGAAGGAAAATGAAAAAAAAAAAGATAATTTCGACAAACAAGCAGCCACAACTTATTATGTGTAATGTGTATTGAAGTGATTTTTCGGTTGAAATTATCCCAATAATGTATTAAATTTCTGAGTTCTTGGGTTTATTATTTTTCACATTTCACATCCTTGTTGGAAGATATCCTTTCACACTTGAAGCAAACGTTGAAAAAGAGCGTCTCATTCGATTTCGAAGAGTTAAAGTTTTTGGCGCTGATTGAATTGTAATCAAGTCTCAATTTTCTCAATCCATGAAAAGTATGATAATAAAATCCAAAATCAAGAAATGTTACGATCTTCGTGAATTTTGCTTCTTCTTTTTTTTTTGTACAATTTTGTTTTATGATTCTATGGCCCATTTTCATTTGCCAATTGCAGTCGTGTTGTCGTGTATGTAGCAAAATGATTTCATGGTTTTTTTTGAAAAAGAATTTATTCGTTCGGGTGTTGTTGTTTCCATATACATATTTTTTTTTCTCTTGTGTTCTTATTCTTTCGTTGATGTTCGTTTCGGTGTTTGTTTCGTCTTCTTCTTCTTTTTCTTCTTCTTCTTCTTCTCTTTGTTCGTGCAGTATCATTTGATCGGTAATTACATTTCACTTGCCAAGTGAATTGAGCAAAACATTTTAAGCAAAATTCAAAGCTACACAGCAATGGCAAAACACCGGCAGCACAGAGAATGATGTGCAATGTACACCATTATCGCTACGGAACAAGAAATATACAAAGAAAGAAAGAAAGAAAAAAAAATTCCCATTTTTGGATGAAGTTTCCTGGCATTTTTCTTTTTTATTTCATCATTTGATAAAGTCGATTGATGCTAGCATTGCAGAACGGATGCAAAAAGACAACATAAAAACGAGCAAAAAATCGGGAGGGGGAAAAAAATGGAATGAATCAGTTTCAATTGTATGAAGCGCGACACATTCTTTGATTTTCCATTTTCTTGTTTCTGCAACTGAAATTGCTGCCGATTTGGCTTTTTCGTCATCTCATCATTTTGTGCGCGCCTCGTTAGCGAAAGAGCAATTTTGCGACAGACAGAGAGAAAGGAAAAGAGAGAGAGAGAGAGAGAGAAAAAGGAAGAAAGAATTACAAACGAAATCAACCATTTCAAATACAATGAATAGCCAGTCAGTCGTCAGTCAGTCAGCCAGTGATAGTCATTCAAAGGTATTTATAATTTACGATCCACACAATTCACTGAATGGTCTACACAGTGTACCAGTGTACAATGATACATTTGATTTAATTGTGTGATGAAACTGGTCGATTGATATTATTGATAGAATATAAGAAAAGGTGCATTGAATGAACCACAATGGCATTACTTTTGCCCTTCCTCTCTCTCTCTCTCTCTCTTTCCCACTTTCCAATGGAACTTCGAATAGTTCATACAATTCCTTAACAAGCATTTTTTTATTTGTACTATTTCTGTTGGAGTGACAAAGAAAAAGAGACTACGATTGGGCAAGAGAGACTATTTAATTGGATGTCATCCATCTATGCATTTATATGTATTATTTATTCATTCCAATGAATTGACAAGCGAAAAAACAAAAACAAAACGACAAATGTAAAATAAAAAACAAAAAAAACTAGAATAGAAATTGTACTTACAGTCGTTCGGCATCCAATGGTATGCGTCGTGGTACTTGTTGTAAATCACGATGTGAACAATCAACCGTTTGACCGGTACAGGTGCATACACGTGGACATTTTTGATCGATATTATTATTGTTGTAACCGATGTTAGCCATATTTCCTATATTGGTGCTCGCCAAATTGGTACCATGTATAAAAATACCAACACCATTGTTATTGCTGCTGCTACTTCCACTTGTACCAAATGATGAATCACCATTACCGTATGGCAACAATTGCAATACAATTAAAAAAGCTACAATATTTCTCCTCCTCTCTCTCTCTCTCTCTCTCTCTATCTCTTTCCCACTTTCCAATGGAACTTCGAATAGTTCATACAAGTCCTTAACAAGCATTTTTTTATTTGTACTATTTCTGTTGGAGTGACAAAGAAAAAGAGACTACGATTGGGCAAGAGAGACTATTTAATTGGATGTCATCCATCTATGCATTTATATGTATTATTTATTCATTCCAATGAATTGACAAGCGAAAAAACAAAAACAAAACGACAAATGTAAAATAAAAAACAAAAAAAACTGAATAGAAATTGTACTTACAGTCGTTCGGCATCCAATGGTATGCGTCGTGGTACTTGTTGTAAATCACGATGTGAACAATCAACCGTTTGACCGGTACAGGTGCATACACGTGGACATTTTTGATCGATATTATTATTGTTGTAACCGATGTTAGCCATATTTCCTATATTGGTGCTCGCCAAATTGGTACCATGTATAAAAATACCAACACCATTGTTATTGCTGCTACTTCCACTTGTACCAAATGATGAATCACCATTACCGTATGGCAACAATTGCAATACAATTAAAAAAGCTACAATATTGGTGGTAAATCGATTCACCACCCGATTAAGTGGTGATTTTACCATTTTTGACATTTTTATTTTATTCCTCACATATGAATATCGATATGGTTGCATACAAAATGATTGGTTATCACCACACCACCACTACCACCACCACCACGACTTGTCTGGCTTTTATTTTTTTGGCTCTCGGAATATTCGTTCGCCAACCGAAAATTAAGTTTTAAAAGCACTTGTGAAACAAAACTAAAATTAATTATAATTCACACTTCACACATTCGCTATTCTCCAACTGGGTATTCGGTCTTTCTCGTTCGCGTTTATATGCGTATGTAGATCTTTGTATTAATATGTGAAGTGGTAATCGCTTGAACACGATGTCGAACACTCGAATCGGTTACAAGCACACTCTTTCTCTAGTTTTGTTTAACGAACTTACACACACATACACACAGGACAAGACCGACCTCTATAATTATGTCATTGAATTTTGCAGTTCGGTTTGGAATTCTTTTTCAACAACAACGAATGAAAAAACAAAAACGAAACGAAATCCCCGACCATTCAAATAGAACGTGCATACGTAGCAAAGGGCACTTAAGCCACGTTTTGAGTGCGTTAGAGTTCGTTTTGGGTGCCGGTCAAAGTGCACAATCCAAATTCAAACATACGATTAAGTGAATTCCAATTGAAAGAACAAATTGACGAAATTTGATTGTTCTTATTTTAATTGAAAATTCGTTTTTCGAAAATTGCAGCCGTACACACTTTCGTTTGCGTAATGTAATTTGTTTGGATCGATTGAAAATGCAACGAAAACAAAATTTACGGGCAAAAAAAAATTAAGGAATTCGTTATGTTTAGTACATTTTAAACACCGATGACTTATTCATGAATGACACACTTTGAATCATTCAAATTATAATCCGTTCGATATTAATTTAATAGTTTTTTTTTCGTTGCACTTGAAGAACTGAGCGCGGCTCCTTATTTTAGCGGTGACTCCTATGGATCTTTAATTTGGTGGTAACTCGATGATTTATCTGGAAAAAATAGAAAGAGAAAAATAGGGAAATTAGAAAAATGTCACGTTTTAAAATCGGTTGCAATTGATTAAAACGCCATATTAAACTGTCTTTTCTGGCAAAAATACACAAATTGAGAATAGTCAAAGGCGGAAAAGGTGGAAAAAAAATTTTGAAAAAGCAATTCCCTTTTACAGTTAACGGTTCGAAAAAAATCTTTGGCCAATGTAATTGCATTGGTATAACAGTTTTCTGGAAGAAAAATTTCATTTTGCTCGAGGCAAGATTCATTTCTCTCCAGCACAAAAAAAAAACCTTTTGACAATGCGCAAACATATTATGTGAGTTTGGTAAACAGACTGCGGCTTAAAAACCCCCAAATGAATGGATCTATGGCATGGATCAACGTTAAATTTTCAAATCGTTCAAATTAATATAAAGATTGAATGCAATAATATAGACTTCTTTAGCAAAGCGTAAATGCACACACACACACACAGAAACACGAAATGGGACACAAAATAACAAAGAAAATGGAAGATTATCAAAACGGAGATTTCCGAAAACTGAAATGAAACGACATAAAGACGAAGCTGAAATGGCTTACGGTCATTTACCTAACTTGTACAGATTGAAGGTACCGCACCAAGCAATGTAAAAAGAAAGAAGAAAACACATGTTAGTATTATAATTGCTTTCGTTCAATATTTTATGCAGCACCGGATTCGATATTTTTCCTTTGATATTTATGCTCGATTCACTTTCTTTTCTTGTGTTTCGCTTTTCATCAATTTTTTTTTCCTTCTTGTTCTTCCTGTTCTTCTTCTTCTTCGTCTTAATCTTCTTTTTACTTTCAAGAAATGAATAAATGTTTGTTCCTTTTTGGTGTTTCGCAACATTCTATATTTATTTGTGTCATTCTCGCCACTCTCCTTTTTGTCTTTCTATTTTATTGTGTGTACTGCCCAAAGATATTAGCCCAATAATAATCACCTCAAGCTTTCTTTTCGGCAACAGCAAAAAAAAACACACTAAATTCATTGGCATTTTTTCGCGTTATTTCGATAACATATATGGCAGGGCATGAGATTTCATAACACAAACAATACGTTTCCATTACAGAGTTGAATAAATTCTCATATGCAGACCCTTCAATTGGTCCTTCTTACATGAAACCATTGATATATTAGTAAATTGTTCAATTCATTTCTGTCAAAGTTTCGTTTGCTTCTTTTGGATAAATAATAATAAATAATTATTACGCACACAACTGTACAAGTTAAAGCTTTCCAATATCCAACACCCAAAGGAGATCTACCTATATTTTATCACATCCTCTCAAGATTCCATTCATTTGAATTTTTAATTATAATATTTTTTTTTATCCCTTTCTATTCTTCACTCATCTCTTTGACTCTTGATTAAATCATATCTACGATGAAAGAATCTGCAACTGAAAGCAGCCGTCAAATAATAATAATAATGAAAGAAATAAAAAAAAAAAAAAAAACGAGGAAATTGTATGAGCTCAACAACGTTCATTTAGAAAATTTAAAGGCATTCAGATATGTTGGCTGTTGGTATATACAGTATTATTCCATTATCCAACAGTCCTGCAGGTCGTTTACGAAATTTTATGCCATGAATTTACTAAGTAAACAGATAAATAAATACACACACACATACCACTTACTATGTTATAAGATCTAGTTATTATTTTATTGTATTTAATATCGCATATCGAATGATATGGTTTTGATTGTGGCATACGAGAGTATGGAAGTATGACATAGCCAATAGTATACCAAAAATAGATTCATAATAATAATAATAATGATAGAACCAACATTTCAAAATTAGATCATTTCAAATGAACACTGAAATGATGGAACGGTTAAATGTTAAAAGCATTTACAAATTGAAATTTATTTTATTTGCCATTCATTCTTAATTCGTCTCTTTTTCACCTACACATGCGATCGTTAGTATTCTTATTTCTTCATTCGAATCTCAACATCCACAATGAATGCCAAACAACCATTATTATACATTCATACAACTGTAGTATTACAAATGTATATATAAATTCATTAAAATCTCGAAATGATGGTGCGTTACAATTTTAAGGAGTTTCAAAGACGCCATTCGACCGCAATTTCTCAAGGTTTTTCCTGAATTTCAAACACAGAAAACCATTTGGAAATCCATTTTACAAAGAGGGCAATCACGCCATATTGCCGGTCCCAATGTCTTTGTTGATTTTAGAGAAATGATTCTCGCAACACTAACCAAAACATAAGATTTACATTTTGATTTGGTTTTTGGTGCATCTGTATGTGTTTGTGTTTATTTATTGGAGTTTTTTTTTTTGAAAAAAATTAATTACAACTAATGTAAATCATTGATGATATTATAGTGTTTTGTACGTTAACAGAGATGATTGGTGTACCGTATGCATTGCATATTCAGGTTCAGAGTACAAAGATTGCAAATAAGGAAAAATAGCAACAACAACAAAAAAAGACGGAAGGGAATGAAAAGAAGAAAAAAAATGATAAACCATTTGGTTTGATGAAATTCGTTTTGGAAAGGCATAAGCATGACAGATTTTGAATAAGCACAAATCTATCGAAATTTCCAAAGTGAATGGGAAACTTTTCGGTGTATGAGATATTTTATACTTTGAATTATAAACAATATACCGCGAAATTTCATTTCTTTGGAAACTTTATTTTTGTGATGCTTTTTCCATCATATCATAAATTCGAAGACATATTATGGGATTCCTTTCGATATGTTTGCATTAACCCAGAGGGTATTTTACATTTCAGTTAAGCTTGGGTACGTTGTACGTATCGAAATTCGTTATTCGTTTAAATGTCGTTTTGTTGTTGTTGTTGTTGCTCCTTTCATTATTATTATTTCCACATTGCCTATCTAATGTTTCGAGTTTCGAGAAATTTTACATTGTTTGGAGACAAAAGGTTCGCTTGAGTAGTCTAGAAATTGAAAGTCGTATAAAAATGGATGGATCGATTGTTTATGGGAATTAAACCTTTCGAAGAATCATTTAATGCTATCATCAAATCCACACAGATTCACCGTAGTCTCAGCTACGGTTACAGCTTATTAATGGAAAATGATGGCAACAACAATAAATGGAACATTTTCTTTCATTGAAATGAACTTTGCTCGATTTGGTTTCGCTCTTCAATCCCATTTTCCTTCAGTTGTGGCGTGTATTCGAATGGGTTAAATTGTTTGGGAAATTCAACCAAAAAATCTCTCATCACAAATAACGACATGCAAGTTACTATATTCAAATCAAATCGAGTAGAATTGATAAATTTTGTCCCTGTTTTTCGTTTTTCTTTCAGTTTTTCTTTGTCCGTTGGTTTTTATAGTTGTCTATCATTTTGAGTGTGGATATTTCTTCATTGAGGTCAAAACAATCTAAAATGAATCATATTTTTATTCCAAATCTAATGGATGATATGATTTTAGGTCTTTTGCTTCTCAGTTCAGCCCCCATTCAATTTAGTTTTTTTTTTTCAGTTTTGTTCAAAAACAATTCTGTCGCAATACCGGAGAGCGGAGCGGTGCGTCTGTTGGCTCCGGCAAATGTAAAAATTTAATTTATTTGTTGTTCTCTTCTTCCAACGATGAAAATGAAAGAAATGAAACGTTTTTTTTCTTCTTCTTTCTAATTTTTCATTTCCGGTACAGCCGATGTATTTATGTATTTTCCTAATTTTGAGTATTTAGATTGAATTGGGAAATGAATATGTGAAATATGTTGTTCAAACAAAATCTTTGGCCTTATTTCGGTTCGTTTCGTGCATTTGAATCCTAAGTCGAAGACATATGAATGGGATAATTTCATTATTTCGCGACAAAGAAATCCATTTTTGAAAATTAAAAAATATTGAAAAATTTATTATACCTTTCGTAAGTATAATAATAATGGGAAAAGCTGGCGGACGCATATTCACAACACACATTTTCCAATTGGATTCCAATTAATGAAACGGAAAATTTTTCAGTTTTGCATTGAAAATGGAATAAAATCTTAAAATATGTAATTTAATCAACAGCAAATAAAGCACACAAAACACCCACTCATTCTGTCACTCACAATGTTTTTTTTTTTTCAATGCCGCTGAATATGCCTGTGAATTTGCCTTACATGCGTTCGTATTATATTATTTCTTGTAATACCAAAATGAAAATTTGAAAATGATTTTTTTTTTTATTTTTCAATCGAAATGAATAAACAAGTGGAATTAGGGTCGCTTTAGACTGTTAGACGTGTAGTAAATTCTGAGAAAAATCGTTCACCTTATAATACCCACTGTGACATACACTCATTTATATATATGTATAATCTGGTTGCGGTAGCCGAGTAACTTGGTGGCTCGGCTATTCAGATTATTCTGTCCTTATGTTTTCAAAGTGTAATTGAACGGAAAAATAAAAATTTTCACGTACTTGATTCTAAAGACATGCGAGCCCTTTTTGAAATTCTTATACGGATTCAGTCACAGTTTGTTCACTTTTCAGAAGTGGCATAGTAGTAGTTCGTTAGTCGCCCCAAATGCGTTCGTTTGTACATTCAATTTCTCTGATATGGATATACATATATATATGTCTTCTATTAGCAAGGCACAAAAATTTGCAATAACAGAAGAAGAAGAAGAAGAAGAAGAAGAAGAAGAAGAAGAAAAACGTGAAAAACGAAAAGACGAAATGAAAAAGAAAACCGAACATAATATTCCCAACAAAACGTGTCAATCGCTTTATTTATTCGATTTTTCATTCGCAGCAATGAGAAAGAAAATATATATGGCAAATAACAATTTCATTTCAATTTTGAGCCACACTCCCGATCCACACCACATAATAGTAGTATACCGTATTGCATGTTGGCCAGAGCCAATTTGCTGTCAATGCTGAAATCCATAATTCATTCACGGACATAAAATATTAAAGATGAAGTGTCCAATGGAGAAAGAAAATTCCACTATGCCATGAATAAAGAGTAGGTACGCGGTATTTGAAAACGGAAAGAAAATAAAATCAAATAAAAAGAAATACACACACAAGACATTTGAGCAATTGAGCAACCGAGAAGTTTAGTTAAATGCCAGTTGGAAGAAAATTTCAATTGGAAGCCGATTGAAAAAGTGAGAAACCGTAAATGTTGAAATGGCAATTTTTAAATCGCCTTTTCGAATCGGTTGATTTGTTATTGTTTTTTCGTTTTTTTCTTTTCTTTTTGTTCTATGTTCGTTTTAATTTAATGGCAGGCACTTCTTGTGGCACTTGGCCATTCAATACTCAGTACTCGATATACGCCTGTCAAAAATGGATAATGTGTGGCATTGGCTGGTCCTTTGATCGACAATTCACACTGAGAAAATGTTTATTCACTTGAATTTGACCGTTCAATGACACATTACCAAATACACAATCATTTCAATAGTGTTCAATGTTCAATGCGTTTACTGTTCCCGCATACCAAATTGCAGAAACTATATCCATAAGCCATAAGCCATAAGTATATGTCGGATTTGTTCTATCATTTTGAATTCATTTTGTTAGTGTAACAATTGCTTTTGTTATTTTTTCTTCATTTTCTCTCTCCACAATCACTTCAGTATTTGGTCTTCATCGAACGACAACGCTCTACTCAAATCTGTCCACTTCTAAGCCACTCGAAATTGGTTGTAATAGTTTTCTTTTTTTTTTTACTTTCTTTTCAGATCTCGAATAGCCCGCTGAATATGTGTGCTGTATATGATGATGAGCCAAATGCTTTCATTTCTAACGAGCTCTGAAATGCCCATAGTTAAGTATCATCGCTGGCACCAGAACAAGAACAAACTCTTTGTGTACAAGAAGTGACATGAAAAAAAAAAGAAAAAAAAACACACACAAAACCCAATGATTTCAATAAAAAATGAAACGATCAAATGAACGACCCGATATTGAACAGAAAAATATCGAAATTTTTCAATCAATTCGTCACAATTCGATTTTTTCCCGTTGAAAGTGTTCAACTATTCAATGCCATATTGAATGGCCTGGCTATGTGCTGTAAATGAAATGTGATGAAGGGGAAATTTTTATTTCGATTGTAATTTGAATGACATTTATGTTCTAAAGCTTTGAATATTCGAATAAAAGTGATGACGACAATTCGACACCAACAACAAAACACACTGATATTGCGCTTCGGCTATTCAATATCCAAATGAGTGTTGAATATGTAGATATTTGATGTGATTTATAATTGGAACATTTTCAATGTTTTCGAATGAATTGGAATTTGTGTTCGTTGTTGTTCCGTTGTGTATTTATTATGTTGGGAAATTGTTTAACAGAAAAAATTTTCAGTTTGTTTTATTTTTTCTGCGTCTTTTTTTTCTTTTGTCGCTGTTTAAATTCGAAATTTATTTTATTATGACTGTGGATGTTTTGGACTGGAAGTAATTTCCCATTTGAACATTTTTCATTTGATGAAGACGAAGAAATTTCGGAATCGTTATGGTTCTTGGTATTTGGTAAACTCTCCAGTAGTACTAGTAGTAGTCAGGGGGGCATTTTCGTAATCGCTAAGCGAACAAAACGAAAAAAAAACAACAAAAACGCACAGCATGGCAACCAAACTCAGTCAGATGTGGACACAGATTTTATTGACACAATCATCGTTATTCGGTTTGGCGCGCACAAAGCAATCGAAAAAGCCACTATTTTCACTGTACTGATGGATGCAGTCTCAACATTTTGAAAAACATTTTCATCATTACCATTTCGTCTATTTAGCATTTAGCAATTTTTTGTGTGTTTAGCTTACCATTTCCCGTTTTCCGTTCAATTTCTTCACATTTCTAATCAGAATGGAGTTAAACAATTAAGTGGATACGTTTGCCATAAACGATAAAGCAAAACACACACTCATTATGTCATTTTGCTCCCAAGTTAATGACCATTTTTTTAGTTCTTCATTTTGAACTGTGGCTTCGACACATTCGCCACGCACACATACAACAGAAAAACAAAATAAATTTGTTCCGCAAATGTGATGATGAGGTAATTCCGTTTTCGATTTCACAACCGAAAGGAAATTCCTATAAATATTTCTTTTCTTTCTTCATTTGTGCTGTGTCGATTGGTCGGTGCGCGTAATACGTTTATGGACAACTGAAAAATTGTCGTATTGTTTACCATATTCGGCTATTCGATAGAATCCACACAAACTACGGTTGGTCGTCGAACTACGCATCGTGTGTCAATGTGTATGCTATTAATTAAATCCATTGAATTCATCTAATATGGACTAAAGCAAATAACCATTGCTCCATGTAAACCAGCTGTAAAATGAATTCGATTCCGAAAACTATGGCGCACATTCAATTGTGTGGTTTGTTACTGATTTGCGGTGATTTGATCCATTCACAGTTTCAACGATATAACAAAAGATCTCACTAATTTGATGTTGTTTGGCTCTTGTTTGTCCGCCACAACCACACACACACACTCTAGATTCTTTTCTTTTCGTTCTTTCCCTTCAATTCAATACGATTCCAGTTTTTGTACTAGACGTACGAGATATATATTTGAAAACCATGCGTAATCACATTACGACAAATTTATATTATGAAAATTTTCAAAAATTTATTTAGTACAGTTTGGGTTTGAGTATGGGTACTGTATCATCTTGAGCCCACAACAGTGTGATATCAATTGTATTTAATTTTATTTGATTTTAAGGATTGAAATGGTCTTTCGCATCGGAAACATTACGAGCATTGAGCATACCAGCGATGTTGATAAATATAATTGGTTAGAATGCATTTCATTCAAATTACACTACTCACACATATCGGTTTGGTCGTTGATATTTTGATGCGCAAACAATGCGGGATCGGGCTAATAGCCCGAATCTGCTGAATGGTCACAAAAGAAACTAAAATTTAAATTCAAAAGAAAAAGAGACAAAACTCAAAGTGGCTATTTTCTTCATATTTTTCATTTTTCTCTCACTCTTTCTCTAATTATTTTTTCTTTTTCTTTTCTTTTTTTTCTTTCACCGCCTGTGCTCAAGCATACTCTGTGTGATTGTGATGTATGTGAAGTATGAAGCCCGCCGGTTTTATTCTTTATTAAGCGTAATTTGTAGCAATTTATATTGAATTAAGTGTTTCATTGATGCAAATCGGTGTGTAAATAAGCGAGTAAGTGGCCAAGAGATTTTATTTTTGAATGTTGTAAAGGAATTATCACATGTTTTGTAACATGTGTCGGATTTCATTCATAAAAAGATCCAATGATTAGAAGAAATGATGAATATGAATTGTACATAAATTTGTTGTTGAACAAACGAAGACGGCATAAAAAGATTCTTTTGTTTTTTTTTCTTCAAATTCCAAGCAACGACAACGGATGCATCGTATCAATTTTTCCCCACAAATGAGCTCCGTCGATCTAACGACCAAAAACTTAAAAAAAAAAAAACAGAAGAAAAAAAAACCTTACAGACAAAACACAGAGCAAATGGAGAATTATAGATTGCCATTATAATTCAATACAAATTGACTTTTTGCTCAGATATTCGCCACATCGCATTGAAACGAATCGAATCGTCTCAATGAAATGGAGTGTTTAAACCTGCGCTCTACCAACTGCCGAATGTGAATAAAAGAAACAAATAAACAATTCGCATGTCAATTGAAAATGGAGTTGATGCTTTTTCTTCATTATCCCATGCACTTCTTCATTCCGATTTCTTTTCGATTCAGTTCGTCGTCAGTCATTGTTCTAAAGAATTGAAAGTAACGATTTGCTTTTTTTTCTTTCCTTTTTTTTGGTTATAGAATCTGCGAACTGTTGCATTGCACCAAAACACAATTTGGAAAGAATGAAGAATAAAAGAAATGGCAAACGACTGCAACGAAAATTGAAACAAAATGTAATGCTCAATCGATTAATCAATCGAATGATTGTAAAAGAGTTTGATCGGCGAAAAATTTTTCTCTTAACTTTTTAAATAAATGTTCACAAATGAACAAATAGAGTTCATCATAAATGAATAAATCATTTTAAACTTCGACTTCGATAATAATAATAATAATAATAATAACAAGTAGGTGTACAAATGCAGCCAGTCAGTTCGAATGAATGGTCCATGGTCCTTGTTCCATTCTATCGATTGAATGAATGTATTTGCTGGGTGTTGAAATGAAGTGAGAAGATCATCATATCAGTTAAAGCGTTACTTCGATGATGTTTTTATTCGGTATTTGCGGTTCTTCGCACTTTATGTCAATCGCATTGTTAGGAGACAAATGTACACTATACATGCACACACACACACACACACACACACACACACACATATATAAACATGATGGCTGTTAACTTGTAAAAAAAATTTCGATTGGCCATAAATTTTATTCGATATTGGCAACGGATATGTAATTGGCGATGAATTACGAATTCTCATCTCTTGTTTTGTTCTTTTACATATATTTTTTCAACATTATGTGTTGGTTGTTTGGTTGCTTTGTGTGGCTCTTTGACTCTGAAATCGGTTTTGCAGAACTGGTTTCATCGTTTTGTAAAAAAAAAACAACAAAAAACAAAACAAAACAAAAAACAAAAGAGACCGAATGATTTTTAGAATCGAATCAAATCGGAGGGGATTTTTCTCTAGCATTTAAGCAATACAAACATCGGAAAATTATTGTACCGATGAGATTCAACGAAAGCATTTTACTATAACACACAGCCATTTATCCATTTTTGCAATCTTAACATTCCACATTCCAGTTCAGGGCTTCTCTCATATTGTCGTAACGCGTATATACTATATCTACATATTGTTGCGAATATTCGTTATTCTCGTTATTTTGCTATTTGTATGTATCATACAATATAAATGCTTTTCAAAGTCAATAAACAAACAAATGCCGAGAGTTAGAATCGATTCACAAAAAGAATAAGCTCAATGTGCTTGATGCTCGGTATATGTGTGTAAAATGATTTTTTCCCCTCTCTCGTAAGTTGTGCTGTCGTTGTTGTTGTTGTTGATTTTTTTTTTTTTGTTCATTCAAAAATACACTGTTTTAGTTGGATGTTGTCGATTTTCGTCGTTTTGCTGCGAATTTTATCTTGTATATTTTAATTTATTCATACTGAAATCACCAACACACACACACACACATCCAGGCGACAAACATAGTCATGAGCTGCTGATAAACTGTGTGGATTCTCAATACTCTCGAACGAAAAAAAAAACAACAAAATGTAATATGTGAAATACGAAATTGCCGCTTCAGGTGCAATGCGTTCAAATTGCGACTAGATTCAGAATAGGAAAAAAAAAGAAGGAAAAAAAAATTGCAAACGAACGGAAAACCAATCTAAATTTTGTATTTCGATTGTTTTACTTTTGCATATTGTGTTTGTTTGTTTTTTCTTCTCTATCTTTAAATATTAACACAAAATCATAGTACAAAAATTCATTCCATCCACCTCAAACCGAATCACAATGTTTAACAACAATTTTTTATCAAACCAAAAGGTCCTTCAATTCCAGAACACATGTAATGAATTATTTTTCTCGGTTTTCCCATTCCAGACAATAATATAATTTTATGGTATGGATTTTAAATGTGTTTGGATGCATAATCATGTATGCCTTATGCCCTATGCCAAATGTCCAAAATGCCTGTCGGTGTCTAAAATTCGTTGAAATGCCCAATTTTGAACGTTTTGTGTGAATTAATATTATTTGGTAATTTGTTTGGGTCTCGTTTTGAGTATTTGAATGAAGGGCGTTTTGTACAAACTTGCTTCAAAAATAAATAGCCATTATCTTTGTGCATCCTTCCGGTTTTTCGTTCCACAAGACATACATATTTAACTAAATCCTTTTTGAATTTCGTCAACATAACACCTCTTGAACGCACCAACTCTATGAAATAATACAGTTTTTCTTTGTCCATTTGTAATTATTTTAATAATAAATGTTCACAATATTCACAGACATATGCACTGATTCTGATGTAAAATGCCTAAAGTTCTTTAATTTTATCGTTGTCATTGTCATATCGTAGCCAGCTGTCATCATCGTCTCTTTTTACATTTTCAATTCGGAATTTGAATGTTTTACACTGTCTCACACTTGGCTCACACTTGTGGGCATATGAAAAATGAAGAGTTTAAAGTTTAGTTTGAAAATTGAAAACAATATTTAATTGTTTTGAATGCAATTTGTTTGTGGATATGTTTGTTCTTTTTCTTGCTCTTTCTGTATTCAAAATATGCTATTTTCCTTCGTATTTTAAATGAAATGTTTGTTGAACTTGGACAATTGTCGCTGTTGTTGTTGTCGTCGTTGTTGTTAAAGTTGTTGATTGCTTTTAAAATAAAGTATTACATGATATTGGATTGTGAAAGGTTTGCATTTGAATTCATTTGGTTGAACATTGAATATTAAATCGATATTTATTCATTATAACAGTATCGTAACATCTAACCGACAAACCATGGAACTTGATCTGGTCTATTGTCCATTATTTTGTGCATATTTTGCCTATTACACAATTATTATGTGTACAATGGCCAATGGATTGACTGTAAATGGTTTGAGTGATAAAGAAAATTGAAAATTGCGTTCCGATTGCTTATTTAATTTTATAGAGAAAAAAAAAATTTCGTTTTTTTTTAAATTTTTTATCAGGAAACCAACAATATGCTCTGGAATATTCAGTGGTGTATGATTTGGTTTGCAATCTCCAGTTTTCCATTAATAACGATAATAATTTAATATATCATCGGTTATGTGAATGTGGAGCGAAGGTAAGTAGTTTAAAATTGAGAGAATCTGGAATTCTGGATGGATAAGACCAGATGACGAAAAATAGAACGGTAATAGAAGAGCTTTACCCAGGGAAATTAGATTATATCAACGATTTGATGGTTTGTGCCAATTTCATATAATTCCTTCGGAGAAATTTTTTTCCGATCTCGTTCTCTTTAGGCTTTTTTTTCTTCTTCAAGTAAATGGGTTAACATGTCGAATGTTGATATGATACAGAATATAGGATAGAAAATAGAAACAAAACGGAAATTTATGGATAGGGCCGAACATTGAATATATTTTATATCATGTTAAATACACCGTACACGGAACATAAATGGTTTTATGGTTGAATGACTTGAGATAAAAATCCACAGTTCAGATTCAATTGAAACACGAACATCGTCTTGTGATATGGCGGGGTAACTGTGTACAGAGGCTATGAGTAAACATTTTATTCAAATGAAGCCAGCAAAAGAAGATGGCAACATGAAAAACTTTTTGCGATCATTTCATGTGGCAAACCACTCTATGAATGCCAATAGTAGTCCTTCTCGATGTGGTGACCTTCCTGATTCAATTATGAATCAGCTATCGCATTTATGGTAAAACCTAACGTAAATTGGTGATGATTTCCCAGAGTTTTGTCTATGCGCTTTATTGACACATGCACGTTTAACGTTCGATTCTCATTCATCGAACCCATCCAATCGAACGAAAATGTCGATTTTTGTTTTGCCTTATCGTGGGAAATAAAATGAAAGAAATATTCGCATCGAAAATACACACGAAACTATATTATCTATCTGAATTCATTTTAAGCGCTCACACAGCAAAAAATGTGTATTGTGACTTTCCAAATCTTTGGAACATTGGAACAATTTTTCTTCATATATTCCATATTCCATGTTCCATATCGATTTGATATTTGATGGATTCAATTTCATATCAACAACAAGACGACACAGATTAGGATACAAAAAAAAACATCCTCCAAATTGAGTTCTCTGCAGGGTTTTGTGCGACTTTTTAAGGGACAATAAATTCATTTTGCCTGTTACATGGTATGGTGAATGAGTGAACGACAAATGAGTGGCTCTTATCTAGCAGAAATTCACCCAAGATTCCATGACATGAAAATGCTGAACGATGCATGGAAAGGTGGAAGATGCGAGATGATGTGATTATTTTCATTTTCATTTTCATTTTAATATTTTGGACTTATGAATTTTTTGTAAAATTCTATTTTTTTCTTTTTGTGTCTCGCATTCAATGGCAAACTTTTTGGTGTTTGGTGATCATCATTCTTTATTTTTTATTTTCACCATTCTTGAAATGCTGAACGCTAAACAACCTTCATTTCGAATGCTTTGCACGTATAATTTCTTCATTGCTTTGGATATTCTCATTTAAATTCATTTACCATTCATTCGCCTGAATTCTGTCTATCAATTGCGTTAGACTAACAGAGCTGCCATTGACTGGCAAAAGTTCCTTTCGGGTTTTACTTTGTTCGGTAAGCCAGTGTCAGTGTTTGACATCGTTGATTTTGGATTAAAGTAACTCTATTTTTTGTGATTGCCGCCGATATGCATTTGCATAATTTGTGAATAAAATGTCGTGCAATTTGCATTTTCAAGGACCATTATAATGTTGCTGATGCTATATTTCCCCAACGGTGATATTTGAACAACGGTATAGTATTACAATAATACACAATTGTATAACCAATATGAACAGTATACAGCAGCAACCAGCAACATTGATTCACTCACTGTCTTTTTTTTTTTTTTTACTCCTCCTTTATGCGTGAGTATTCAAATATCAAATGTTCCCGATGATGCGTTCAAACGAGCCAAATATGAATTTGAACTTGTAATCTATAATTAGGTTTTACTTTGTCATTTTATGTGTTGGATACACAAAGTTCATTGCGTAAAACAGTGTATTTTATATATGGTTCGATGTTCACATTGAATTTAAATCATATTCCTATTTGTGAATTTATATATGTATGTATGTACAGTATTTGAAACGCATGTTATCAGTGTGGCTCCAGCCAACAATTGTTGTTATTATTTAGTCGAGAGAGATGGAAGCCATGGTTCATCGTTTCATAATAATAAATGAGAAAACGTGCGTTAACATGCTAATAATATTAATCTACTTTCGTTGCCATATACACACACATTTATGTGATTATAATTCGAAAAAAAAAAATCGTTCAAAATGCAAAACATCAAGCTGTCGATATAATACATATCCATGCCTTTATACCGTGGGAATTGGATACACAAAAGAAAAATCATCGTCATCCCTGCTGAATTTCCCAATTTTTTTTTTCGAAATTGAATTTTACTCGATCCAGGCTTTTGCGGTGAAATTTTTAATTTTAAATTCAGAGAATCCATCGCGATCCAACAATGGCCATCAACGGCAAATGTACAAGAAGCCAAATAAAGTAGCTGATGACATTTTTTCTAAATATGCTAAAAGCTAAAACCGGAATGTATTTCATTCAAAATTTCAAATCAATAAATGAACATGTCGTGAACATGAGCATGAAGCATGAACATGTCGATCGTTTAACAACAACAACAACAACAACATACAAGAAAACAAAAAATTCATTCATATTTTGGGGGATTCATTGAAAGTTCATAAATTATATTCACACAGCTGTGCAAATTGAGTGTGTATTTGTCTGTGTGCAAGTCTCAAGACCATAAAAATCATATCCATATGTTTGGTGTGCCGAATAACATTCATAATAATCTTTCCTTATTTTTTTTTTTGGCTTCTCTTCATTTCTTCTATTCACACATTTCAAACACATCATATATCCTGTAAAAACTGACAATTTTTTTATGCATATTTCAATTGTGACGCTAACGATATCTGTGATTTTGGCATCTTAAAAATATCATATTTTCCATCTCGTTTATTCTGGACTCTTTCCATTTCTTTTTTTTTACTTCCTTTTTTCTTTCATTTTGCTTTGTCAACAAGTTTTAGGGATCCGTGAACGAATACCGACAATCGACCAAAGACGTTTACAAAATGTCAAAAAAAAAAATGAAAAAAAAAAATGATGATCTATTCTTAGCTGTGTTTGTGTCACGAAGAGCAAACATAAGAAAAATAACTAAACACATCATATACACATGGCATTTCGAGGAATTTCGGACACATTCCCGTATTTTTCGTGTGCGTATCTTCGCTCGGTCGGTTCGCTTCAATTACAATTAGCATCCAAAGACGAAACAAAATGATTAAGAAAAACCATATGAAACGAACCGAAATGAACCCACAAAGAAAAATGGACAAAAAAAAAAAAAATACGGAAAAAAGAAATATATTTTGAAATCACACCGAAAAACACACCAAATGGTTGTGATTCTCCTTGTTAACATTCCAAATATGAAGAAAAAATAAAATATAAAAATATTCAAAAATCTAACTAAGGCATGCTATGATTGTTATTTAGATTGGATTGGATATACAATAGTATAGCATTCGGTTATGCCAAATGGAAAGTAGAACGACATCGAAAAGATTAATGATTTTTTTTTTTTTCGAGAAATTTTCATTAAGATGACACTGTGCGATTGTCATTTAATGACAAAAAATAAATATTGCCAATACCAAGAATAAAAAAAATCCATATTATAAATATGTTAATGAATTCAAAGTGTGACGCGGGGAAAAAAAGCGGTAAATTTTCCATATCAAATGTTTCGCTTATTTTTTTTTTCTTTCTTTTTTTTCTTTTTGTATAGTAAATCTTTTGCCATTGTATTGCATTACTGGGCCGGCAACTGTTCTCATGTCCATTTTTTGTATACATTATCATAATTAATAATGATGATTTTTTTAAATTATATTTACAGTTTGTCGATCACACTTTTGATATGGGACCATGTAATTTTAAACGCTTCATCGATATAATTAACCAATAATTAAGTTATTAAAATTGTATGCACAAGGAAAACCGATCGATCCGATGCAATCCAATGCGATCCGATGTGTTTCGGTTTGATCACGTTGTTTGCTCTGTTCGATGATAATATTGTAGGCATGCTGTAGCCTACAAATGTGGTGCAACGGAGATGAAAATTAAAAAAACAACATGAAAATATTGTTAAATGCATTTGATATGTTAACTAGGTATTAACAGAGTTATTACAACCGTGTTGGCTTTCCATTTAAAATCATTTTGTATACATTTCAACGCCTCATGAATGTGCCACAATTTATCAAACGCCATAAATTCAATGTTGAAAAGACAATGCCGCGCAATTGCCGATGCGATTACATAAAGTGAGGTCCCCGTCAAGCTCAATCAATTTCTTTATTCGGATCTCGCATCGCTCGTCCCAATGATTACGAATCGCAAACGAAAAGCAGACGATAAAGAGAAAGAGAGAGAGAGAGAAAAAAACAAAACAAATCGTTGATTTAAACAAAAAAAAAAAAAAAAAAAAACGAAAAAAGTTGTCGTGTTGATAATAATTATTCCATGGATGGTCAATGATGATAGTTGAAAATGTTTAATCACATAGCATGCCATTAATGTTCTATGGCAAACGAAAGAATGAAAAGAAAAAAGCAAAAACTACAGAGAAAATGAGCAGCGACAGTGTCTCAATTTACAAGTTCATTTATTTTAGTGATCCGCACCGCATTGCGAACGATTTTGAGTGAATAATAAAGTTTTTCATGCTGAACATCGATTCAATTTCCCTACAGTCAACTTTTTGTCGCTGTTTTGAGCTGGAGCCACAGCCACAGCCACACATAGATATTTTATCTATTAAAACTCCTTTTGGGGCCTGCGAATTGACGATCCATATCCAGGATCCCGTTGGAATTTTACGTTTTTCTTTTTCTTTTCTTTTTTTGTGTGTGCCCACAAATTTCGTATGCAAAAATGAAAGAAATTCTTTGCCGTATCAAGTTTATAGCGAATGGTTGGCATACAATGTTGTATGTATCAGTGAAGTGATCGTCTTCAGTGTGCAGTGTGCACTGTACACAATTGTGCATCTTAAACTATTTTATAAGAACTTTTGCCGATTTAAATTTATGATAACGGAGAAATGTTGGTTGTACACGGTTGGCTCAATTATAAAGTCTATGATTAAATTGATGCCAAATATGCTGTGCTATTGTGATAGTTGCTGTGCTCTTCTCATCGAAGTGAAAAAAAAAGCAACAACACTAACAACCAAAAACCGACACTAAAAACAAAAACGAAAGAAAAAAAAATGCATCCAATGAAGATTTCTTCTTCTCTTTATTCATCATTGGTAACGGATTTTAAATGATTATTATTATTCGTTCGTTTACAAAATGAGGAAGTGATAGGAGTTTGATTAATAAAAAAAAAATTTACATGGCAGAGTACAGTGTACAGCGCATGCACAATCTTCCAAAGATCAACGAAAAAAAAAAACCCCAAAAACTTTATCGCCAGAATTCGCGTGTGCATAGTTTGTTAGCTCTCCTCTTTCTTTTCATCTGTTGTGAATGGTTTTCTTTTGGGATGCACACGGCACATAACAGTCGCATCCCTTTTATTTTATTGTTTTTCTTTGGATTCATCGTTACAGGTCTTGAAGCTTAACGTTATTTTTCGTTTTTTTTTTTTTTTCGTTCGTCGAGGTTTATCACGCAATAGTGTTCAATGTTCACTTGTAGCCCGAGAACGAACATCGAGAACGACGATATAATTCGTGTTCGACATTAAAGATTGTATATAAAATGAACAGAAGGTCATAAACTAAACAAACCATGTCTCCTAACACATAAAATATGTACGAAGAACACATTATTATTTATCAGTTCAGTATCTGAATTCTGAATGATGTTCGGTTACTGTTAGCTATGCTGTTTGCTCGATCAAATGAAGCATATTTAAAAAGCCAATGCAATTTTGGCCTAGAAATTGTTTCTACCTGGACATCTTGCTATCTACAACATTCGGATTAAAGTATTTTTCTCTTTAAAAATTTAATTCAGTTTAGTTTGCATTAGGTTTTTGTTTTTTTTTGCTGTGGTCATTGTCGTCGTTGTCGTCATTATCGTCTGATTCTTGGAACTTGAGACACCCATTTCTTTCGATATGATTAAACGATAAAGAGGAAAAAATGTGCTCGGGCGTCTATTATAAAGCAACGCATAAAGTGAAAATTAAATGACGTATATTTTTTGTGGAAATAGCTTAGTTAAACAAAGTTTTATTATCACACGCGCGCCCGCACACACTCACACACAATTTTTTTCTATTTTAAATCGTCCCTTAAAATCCATAAAATGCACCAACAATCATCAGCTTGCGTGAATCATTCCATCCATTTTAATGTTGTTGGAAATCGATTTTCAGTCGATAATAAAATGTAAAATGATGACTGGGAAAGAGCACAACCGCATAATAAAACCGAAACGCATAATTTTCAGTTATGCAAAATATTTGCGTCTAAAAAGTGGCTGTTCTTATAAGTTTATTAGGGGAAATTGTACAGAGTAATTTTTATTTCGTTCTACGTAACGCCGGTGTAAAGGGCAAAAAGAAAAAATGTAAAATTTTTGTGGATTCGGCATAAGGCATAACGCCTAAGTTTGTATAGTGTTGTTATGTGAGCGAGTGTCTTGAATGTGTGGATTCCTTTTTTTTTTTATCATATTCAACTTCTTTCTTGCCTCAACATTTTCACTTATGAGTCATATATAATACTCACAACTCACAGCTTACAACTTACAACTTGCAACTCACAATTGTACGTATTATAAGAGGCAAGGGATTAATACGTATACAATTTTCCTTCTTGTTCAAACCGTCTTTTTTTCTCGCGTCCCTCTTGTGATCTCTTCGTTTTGGCTGGATGTACAATGTACAACCAAACATCGGAATCCATTCGAGGATTTGAAGGGAGGCTTCAATTCCATTCGATTCTATTGCCCCTTTTTTTTCTGTTCTGCTATTGCTGTTGCTGCTACTGCTGCTGCTGTTGCTTTTCATTCATTTTTAAGCATTCCGTGTTTGATTTTCTGTTTATATTTTTTCTTACATCATAGCCCACACAACGTTGCCCTTTTCGCTGGCTTTTATTTTTCATTCGATTCCTTTACTACAAAAGCAAATCAATCGTAACACTCGTTCACTTAACGTATATTACAATCGTGTATGTTTGAGAGACGAGAAAAACTACATAAACTTATGTTATACAATGAGTACAATGTGAGGGGTCATATGCGGTACAAGTGCACTACCAATTCTCAAAATACAATACTCATTTCAATGGTTTGGAGAATTCGAATTTCGAAAATTGACAAAACTAATCCGGCGGCTATTAAATACAATTTTGTTTGTACAATATGCATATAAATTGAAAAATGCATTCAATACACACGGAATATTCGGCACACTCGGTTCGCTTCAGCACATTCGGAAAATCATCCGGAACGATTGCATTCATGCGAAAGTGACATATTGTCAAGGTTTCAATTACTTGCATTCAAATCGATTTCTGAATCGAATCGATTATTCCATACTGTCAGTGCAATGCTAATTAACCCCTTGCTGATTTGGGGAACCAAAAACAAAAAAAAAGAGAAAAGAAAAAAGCAAACGTGCAGAAAGTTTGATTAACAACCGATTATACAAAAAAAAAAACACACACACGTCGAAGAAGTGGCAACAAATGGAATAGCAAATGAAGGATGAATAAATATATTTACATGGAATGCGTTTAATGTGAAATGAGCGAGAGAAGAAAAAAACGTACAAAGAAACATGTAGATGGTATAAATGGGGAGCCAACCCCCCAAGTGCTGAATACTGAATTACTAATGCTAAATGCTAAATGTTTTGAATGGCAGAATAGGATGAAGAGCGCACAACGATTTCATTGTAAATAATAAATAATATATGCAAACAACACTCGCACACACACACACATTTGCCATTCACAATTTTCCACAATTTGTTCCTTTTTTGATTATAAGCTCGTCGTTTCAATTCATTTTCTTTTTTTTCCTTTTTTCGCTCGTTCTTTTTCTCGATTGTTGTTTTGTTTCTTATCAAATGTTCCCAAAATGCTAAGCTTTATCCATTCAGCGAGCCATTTATGACAAGAATCAAATGAACAGTAGCAGATAACAACGGCCAAAAAAAAAAGAAGAATATTCAAACACTTACACATGCAGGCATCGCACACACACTATCTGAATTTCTGAATGGAAATTGCAATGGAAAAAAATGCTCTTGAAATGACACGATTTCAATATTATGTGTGTGTGTGTGTGTGTGTTTTCTTCTATTCATGTGTAAAATGGTGTAGAATTGAAAGTGACATATCCATAATCTGCGTGAATGCTCTTTTCATTCCTTGCTCTTTTATTCGATGCCAAAAATTGTGAGTGGGTTTTGTAATTTCGGAACATCCAAATGTGATGGAAATGAATGTAATCGTATTTTTTACTGTTAAATGTTACTCTGAGATTTTTGTCTAGTTTTTTTGTTTTGTTTTTTTTTTTTGCTCATTCGTTTGTCGTTTTTTTTTCTCCGCCTCACCTCTCACACTTCTACTATGCAGGCATTGGGATATATCGGTTGTATATGTTCTCAGCATTCGGACACTTTTCCCAATTCATACATTTATTCCAACATGTGGAAATTCCGTAATTGTAATGCTAATATACAGAGAACAAAATGGCTATAGCAAAACGAAATGACATTGTCAACACGCAATGATGACAACGGTGCAATGTATGATGAAACAGATCGTGAGCAACGAATCTGAATTAAAATGAATATAGTCCGTCGGTAGCAACCATAACGGTAATACAATTTTTCTCTTTCCATCGTTCAAGCCAAATAGTATGTATATCGTTGTTGTTTTCCCCCCGAAGGGCGAGAGTAAAAAGAAACCGAATATTCGCTACCTCGGAATGGAAAAAATGTGTTACGTTTTATCCATTTTGTCAATGAAACAAATTGGATACATTCGAATGAGATATAAACATACATTTTTATATATATATATTGTATACATTCGAAGATGAAATAAAATGAAAACGCGTAACGACCAAAACACACAGCATATCATACTCATGGTTCAATCGTACATGGTACACACATGGTTAGTCTATTGTTGCTGTTGGAATCATTGTATAATGATAAAGCACTCAACTTCTTTGATAAAAATTCGGAATAATATCAAAATATCGTAAAGCGAAACGAACAACATTTGTAACCTGCACATTTATGGCAACAGAAAGGGAATAAATATTGTATATATGAAAGAAAAAAGTGGAATGAAAAACAAAAAAAAGAAATCAATAAAATAAAAATAGTACAGAGTGTCTTTTCAATAACTTATCACCATCGTACCATATTATTTTTTCTTATTATTATTATTATTATTATTATTTGCTCTTTTGGGTTATTATTATGTGTTTATTCAGCGGTATCGTTTACAAGGACTAATGCCAAAAAGCAAATCCCACATGGGCCAAAATCGAAAAGAATCAAGTAACATTTTTTATCATGCCAAAAAAAAAAATGTTCTAAATTGAATTGAATGAAATGCATTTCTTTGAGCATCAACTCGGGATATATTTTATCATTTGTCAAATTAGATTTGTATAGCAATGAGCCCATCGAAAAAGAATTTGTTTCAACTTTTAACGTTTGTTGTGTGTATGTTTTCCACCACCAATCCATATGCCATATTCCATACATCCAATCAAATGTATATGAGAATAATTGTAAGATATTGTGGCTTATTTCAGCTCAAAAATGAAAATATATATTTCAATTTTGGTCGTTTTGTTATGTAGCAAAAACCCAAACGAGGCGACAACATCCAACATACGTAACATAAAAATCAAATCAGTTCGCAATAACAGTTTTACAATGGAATATGGAACAAGAGCACACAAAGCGCTAAGAACAGGGTACACAGGGCACATTAAAAGCCGAGAATATTGCTTTTCAAATGTTGAAAAAATAAAAATAAAAATAAATATATATTACAATGCAATAGACGTCTTTTGTATGATATTAACCACCGGGGCTCAAATGCATTTGTTCCGTTTGCATTGTAAATTGTTTGAGAGTGGCTCATACACACACATACACAAACACACACTTTTGAACAAGGACTGACTCACTACGATTCATTGTCCATAAGAAGAACGGAACTAAAAAATTGAGAGAGCACAACTAGTTTTCGCTTCGATTTGTTAAATGCATTCACATAACTGTTCAACAGTTGAAAACAGTTATAACCAGAATGAATGAGAAGCAGGAAAAAAAAGGATTTCCAATTGACATTGTTCGATTTGATTGAGAATTGAATTGAAATTTGGTGACTCAATGACGAAAAACTAGAACAATTCCAATTATAACAATCACAATGGTAGAATTCAATTGTTGGTACTTGTTGTGCGCTTTGTCATTGATTTGTCCCCGTTTGTGTCCCTAATATCATAAATATGTGTGCAATACTTGGACGATATTTTAATAAAACGACAATAAATGAATAAAGATGATTCTTTGTTCTCATTTGTTGGATCAGTTTGGTTTTCTGTAGCGAAAAACTTGTGTGTGTGTGTGTGTGTGTGTGAAAATAATGTAGCGAATGAACATGAAAAATAGCTGACATGTTAAAATTTTAATCGTTTCCAATATAAAACTAATCTTTTTCTAGGTGCTTGGTACTGGGCACAGTTATTAGTTGCCGCTATAATTACATATGTGCGTGAATAGCATGAATTGATAAAATTCATCAGTACCAATTTCCACCCATGCGTTTTGTGCTAGAGAGTGGATTTTGGAATTGGTTTTGGTCAAAGTCAACGTGAAATTGTTTTTTTTCTTCTTTTTTTTTTTTAAAGAACTGCTGTCTTCGAACCAATTCACCGTGCCAACATATTCGAATGCAATGCAATGAGACTTTATACGAATCATTTGTTTTTATGTATGTTGTCTAGCCACTCCACGCCACGCTTTCTCTCTCTCTCTTCCCTCCTCCTCCTCTCTCTCTCTCTTTCTCTCTATTCACCTAATAACGATCCATGAAATAGTCGATTCGATAGCAATGAGACTTTATTACGAATACATTTGTTTTTTATTGTATGTTGTCTAGCCACTCCACGCCACGCTTCTCTCTCTCTCTTCCCTCCTCCCTCCTCTCTCTCTCTCTTTCTCTCTATTCACCTAATAACGATCCATGAAATAGTCGATTCGATAGCAATAAATTATTGCAAACTATTATTATCGTCCACATCGTGAATATAAATTGTCTATTTAGCCGAAAAAAAGAGGGGGAAATGTACTTTTCCTCTGTTTAACGTCCTCAATTTTCGCTCTCTGTTTTCATTAATTTATCCCTGTGTAAATGAATGTGTGTGTGTGTGTGCGTGTTTTGTATACTTTACGGATAAATGACGGCCCAATGCAATATGCAATCAAAATGTGAACTGCATATCAATTTATTCTGTAATATAATCATAATTTTTCTTTTTTTTTCTTTTCTCCAGTCAATTATTATTTTGTTATCCGGAACCATCCCTATAATAATTCATATTTCACCGGACTGCTATTGTTTCTTTTGGCTACAGAAACGGTTTCTCATTCTTTCGTTATAAAATGTAATCATCGACTCCTTTTTTTGTTTTTCAATTGTCTGTCGTCTGTCAATTCCAAGAGAGCTGCGGAGCGTGCAAGTGATCCAACTATTTTGAAATGCTTTTGCATTCAATTTCATCGATGTTTATAATAATAATGAAAAAAAAAAAAAAATTAATACATAATAATAATAATAAGTACGCACCGCATCGAAAATTGGGATTTGTTAAATGTATTCCAAGTGAATTATACTGACATTGGCTGAATCCATGACTTTTATGGCTCGTTGTGCCATCTTCTGTGATGGTTTGGATACAAAGTTTTTTCATCAGGTCCCAATTATATACATATTATACACATATTAAAACGATGATAAAGCTAAAATGCATTGCATCATTGGGTGTTGTATCCAGTGTACAGTGTACACTGTTGTCTATAGTCTGTAGCTATGTATTTTTGTTTATTATGCATCCAAAAAGTTTCCCCTTGATACCAATGTTATTACCATCGCCTGTTACGATATATTATTGTAAAATGCGCAAAGTGAAATAATAATACAAAACGAAAAATGGATTTGGTTTTGGACAAAATGTAACGTTATCATTGTAGCCAGAACTGATACAATCACCATACACACAATTTTTGTCGATTTTTGCACGTAATGCAACAGCCAACTCTCTCACCAAGAATAACAGAAAAAATTCGAAAAAAGAAAAGATAAAATTTTTTCAAAAAAGAAAATGCTAAAGATTCAATGGAAAACGTGTGTTACGTTCTATGAACGTGCTTTAGCTTTATGCCATCCGAGAATGGAGAGCGATAGCGAGCGAGAGAGTGAGTGTACATTGTACATTCATCCACCGCCTTCTATCAGTTTTACATTGCAATGCCTTTTAACGGCAAAACATTTACTTGTGCATTATTTTTGGCTTCATTCTACAGCCACCTTAAAACAGCTTGTAGATTTACTTTTATTATATTCATTTTCGTAAATACACTTCAGCACTCGGCATTCGGCATTCTCGTTTCTATTTCCATTCTGGTGTGCCTAAAAAATTTCTTCGTCTTCAAAGAAAACTTTTTCCGTATTTCGCAAAGGAAAAAAAATTATTATTTTTTTTTTCATTCGGATTTTTCTCTTCTTTCATTTGATACACACCTCGTAAATATAATAATAACATAAACCGTATCGAATGATGATGGGTGGTGATGGTGGTGAATGGTTTGGTGCGGTAGGATGTCGCAGTATTTGTCTAGTTTTTGGACAGTGGCTCTGCATTACAGTAGTTTTGTAGCATTTCAAAATAAATAGAATTATATGAATCAAACCAACGGTGGCACAATAATATCGTATCACATTTGTGCATTTGTTATTACTTATATTTGTTGTATATTGTACGCTGTATATATATATATATTTTTATTATTAATTTTATGCCAGATATTTGAAATGGGCGAATGCACAAATAGAATGAACGTGATACATTTGGGTCTTTCATCACCAACAAAAATTCACCGTAGGCAGAAGACAAGGACAATATAACATTGACGATTGAATTAAAACGAAGAAAAAAGAGAATCTCAAAATTGTGTACACGATATACAGTATCGTACAATGCAGCAGCGTACACAGTAGTCGGTAGTCGGTAAATTGAATAGAATGGAATAAAGAATGAAAAATGCATACCGGGCTCTATGTTATTCGAAAGAGTAGAGTCCATAGAATTCAGGATGCGGATGGAAGTGAGCGAAAAATTAGCAGCAAAAAGGGGATTCGGCACACTATTCACACCCCATTATTTATATTAAAGATTCAACTTATTCGCTTGATTATCAGTTCAATATATTTCAATTTCGATTTTTTTTTCTCTTGCTCTCTCTCTCTCTCTTTCTCTCTCTCTTCTCTCTTCTTCTCTCTCTCTCCTGTTAATTTATTGTGTGGATTATTTAATTGTATGTTCACTGTTCAATGTAACACATACAGTAAATACGAATATATTGCAATAGGGAATGAAATGAATGAGTGCATCTTGCACACTATATTTGATTTTTTTTTTTTTTTCATTTATTATTTCGCTCTCGCTGTTATTGTATAACATCATTGTTAACTGAAAACGTATGTTTGGGATTGATTGAGGCCGAGCTGTTAGTAATAACGTGGTCTATACCATTTTGGTTTCAATCGGTTAAATGTTATAATAATATGCTTCTTTTGGTTTATGGTTCGGATGGAAAAAACAACAAAATTATCAAATTGAAAAATTTTGTTGGAAAATTATAAAATGAGAGAGAAAGGGAACAGAGCCATCAATTCAGACTATAACATAGTAGTCAGGAGTAACAACAATTAGTACTTGGTTTTGGTATAGTGTGCGAAAAAAAAAAATAAAATGAACAAAAACCTCACAACAACAGCAACAGCAACAGCCACACTGAGTCGGTTCGGTTCGGATCGGTTTGGATTTTTGAGTAAAATATTGTCATTGTTATTGTAGCATATGATTTTGTTGAGCAATTTATAAGGCTTTTAGTCAATCCGGATTTAATTCCCGGGGAAAAAAATGGTCATAAGCACTGGGCATAAGCAATGAATGTGTTAAGTTTTCAATAAATTTACATGTTTCAAGTCAATTCGTTCCGCTTGAAATATGTTGTTGTTGTTTTTTTTGTTTTGTTGTTCTCTCTCAGAACTGGAGGAAAAAAACCTATTTTTGTTTATATTTATTTTATCCAGAAAATCAGCGGCTCTTTGGCTACTGCTGGAATGAACATAATCTCCACGATGCATAATAAAAAAAAGTTGTTCATTTCGATAAAAAGGATTTTCTTTTCATTTTGGAATTGTTTTTTCATTCGATTAATGCGCATCGACTATTTGTTTGACGATTGACTTGATTAAAAGATGTTTTCTTAGCTGCAACGCAAAAAAAAAAAGAAACAAAAACCGAAATTAAGAAGACAAAAAACAAATCAATTCGAAGCGATTTTGTCCATAATTTAAGAGGCTTGGCCGTGCCATCGGAAACCATGCTGTTTATGCGCATTTTTTTTTCGTCTTTTTTTTTCTTTTCATTTAAATTATTATCATAATCGGATCTACGGGGCTGGAACGCATACATACAAACAGAAAAAAGCTGCTTTAATAATAATCACGAATTGAGGCACAAGCACCAGATTATTCAGCTATAAAATCATTTAATTTTTCCCGTGTGCATTTCCCATTATTTGTTGGATTTTAGACTTTATGTGTCGAAACTAAACTGCAGTATGCAGAAGGAAGAAGGAAGAAGGAAGAATTGAATCGATGTGAATTGATTTGAATTGAAATGAATTGAACAACAACAACAAACAAACAAACAACATTTTACGTATTTGTGTGATATGAAACTGGAAACAAAATCAAAATCAAAAACAAGACAACTCACATACCAACGAAAAGAGAGATAATGTGCCGATGACGATGACGATGGCACAAAATTAAATTGTGTGTTTAGATTGTCTTTTCGGAATCCGGTTCGTTATTTACGGAATGAGAATACCTTTGGATTTTATTCATTCCTTTGAATTTTCATTTGTAATTAAAAAATTGAATGACGAACGGAAAAAAGAAGAAAAAAAAATAAATACACACCAACGTAAACCTGCATTCAGAAATTCACTTAAACATTGAGCATTCAGCATTTAACAATTCGCATAGAGACTTATTCGAATCACGACAAACGCGCAACAAAATGAGAAGACAAAATTAACAAGAATCAACTATGTTTTTTTTTTTTGAATCCCATCTCGTTCCCGCTTAATGGATATTGTGCATTGTGTGCAATATCAATATTTGTTACAAGGTAAGGCAATTCAATTGCAACGAATTCTTCGTTACAACAAGAGAACGCATTTTGAATACACACACACACACACACAAACACACACACAACAAACAAAAACAAAACACAACGAGATAATAAACAAATTAAATTTTATATGAGCCAAGGGGCATCAGCCTATAATGCTAATACACGAAGAAATGAATCCACAAAATTCGATGCACATGAAGATTGTCAACCATTATAAAATCCAACAAAATGATATGGGGGTTTTTTCTTCGGGGCTAGTTCGGTTTTGTATCTCGTGTATCTCGTATATCCCATGTTGATCAGTTTTTGGAGACAAATATTCCAAATTGGATTTTGAATAATCATTCGGATTCTACATCTATACTCAATATAAATACATATTTGTTGTACGCACTTCAGCTACTTTTCAGTTCATTTATTGCTGATGCGTTAGCTTCAGCTTTGGGCTGAATGAGGCTGTTACATTTCAGAATTGTGCACAAATTAGATTAAAGTTGTAGAAAACATTTTGCATGATATATTGTACCTGCAAAATGTCCGTAAATTGGATATTTCATTTGGAAATAACAAACGAACCGAGAAGAAAAAGGACAACTAAACCAAAAAAAACAAAACCAAAAACAAACTATTTTCCATTAAATTATTTTCGAAATTGATTTTGGATATGTTCGTTTGCAAAAATTGCATTACGATATGATCTGAAACCAAGCACTGACTACACAAATAATTAAATGATAATAATCCCCAAGAAAATGAATTCCGAAAGAGAGTTGTTTGAAACATTCACAATTTACACATTGGAAAAACTTTCCGATTCAATTCGATAGAAATTTTCAAATAAACGCAAATTTGTGCGTGCAAATAAGCTATAAATCTTGTGGTTCGTTGTGGTGTCACTTCATTTGACTGTCTTAAAGTCTGTTTGGTGTATTTAGCTGGTATTTTTCTAGTCCGGTCCGTGAAATGAAAAAGTGAATGGTTTTTATTTTCTTTCGTTCAGATGGTGTGGGGGGATCTTTCATATTTTACTTATATATATTCATATGTGAATTATGAATATTTTTTATTGTATATTTTTGCATTCGTTCATTTTACGATAAAGTGACTGTGTCAGATTGCAGCAAGAAGCATTCGGCTTAAAGTTGAGATTTTGTTCTGTTTCTTTTTTTCTTTTTTCTTTTTTTTTTTTCATCTGTTCGTCTTGTATTTTTGGCATACAAATTGCTAAGATAAAAGTCACGATGCTTTCATAGAATCCACAAATCAATGATGGCAAATGAAAAGACACGAGAAACCAGACAGACGACGAAGAAATGGAATTATGCACAGCGGCAATATTTATGATAGGGGCCTTATATATGTGAAAGCAATGGCCATAAGTGAGCAATTTAATCATGTTTATTTCGATTTTCCATGTAATACAAATTAACCAACAAAAGAATTCGCGGTTTTTATGGATCTTCTCCTCCTGCTTCTTCTTCTTCTTCTTTTTCATATTCTTGTTCTTCGTCATCATTTTTTCATTGACACACAAATTCTAAACGTTTTCGATAACCAAATGGAATCGGCTATTCTTCATAATTACTCCCATTCATACGTACGATACAAAGAAAAAACAAAGTCTAAGAAATTTTTGAGGCACACGCTTACGCTTTATTGCAAAATGATTTAGTTATCGCACTTTTAATGGTGTGAAAAAAAAGGTTTCAATATTCGTCTTTTATAGCCATTGAATATATGTGTGGATAAAACTGTTCATTCATCGGGAACCTTGGCCTTTTTTGTGAAACAAACGAAGAAAGAAAAAAACCGTCTCAAAGTTTTCGGTATCCACCAAATGAAATCGACCAAAACAGCGGCACATTAAAACCAAAATAAAAGACAAAATTTCCAAACGTTCCTTGATAAAAGTTTATATGCGCTGAATGAGTCATTAGTGGCGGGCCATCGATCGAAAACAACACCCGATAACAAATCAATTATGTGAAAAAGTGAATGGTTACGGCTTTTTTTTCTTCTTCTTCTTTTCATTTCCTTCTTCTCTTTCTTCCCTCTGATTGTAATATTTGCTAAGTGTGTGTGTGTGTGTCGGCTGTCGGTGTAAAACACATTCAGTAAAGTTAAATAATTATTTTGTGATATGAATGTGTTGCCCCGTCCATCATCGTTCACCACAATCAAAACCCACTGAAAAATTATGTATAACAACAAATATCACATCATCGCGTCATTTGGCCGTCGCCATCCATTGTCATCGTTAATAACAATTACTTGGCTTAAATGATTTCATCATCGGAACAAAAAAAACAAGAAAAAAATACCATAAATAAACCAAATACCGAAATTAAACGATGAATCGCAACACCAAATTGCTTTCCGACCACTGATAAGAGAAATACAATTTGTTTAAAACGTTCATTTTATTTATTTGCTTCGGTTCGACTGGTTTGGCTAATAATAATTTGTCTTGATATAATATATATTGTGTATATATGTATATCGATGAATCAACGTCGAAGCCAGGCTATTTTGTCTGATGTATTTGCTTATGATTATTTCCGATTTTTTCTTTCTTTTTTTTTTTGTTGCCTTTTCAATGTTTGGTCTTGAGTCTTGGGGATTTCGACTGTTGTTTTCTATTTCTTAACTTTTCCCATATCGCTTTTCGTATGGCATTTTTGAAATGAATTTTCAAACAGAATATTTTGTCCACAAGGAAATTAAAATTTAAATTTAAATTTTTTTTTACTTTAAATAAGCAAAGCAGACCGATTGTGACATTGACTTTGCACATCGCTTTCGTTTCGTTGTTTCCATCAATTCATTACGGTGCATCGTACAACCATTCTTTCCATTCCGAATGGATCGGAACAATCACAAAATGAGTTTTATTATTATTTATTGAGACAATCGTATCATTTATAAATGATTTTTAATTTTTATTGATATGAAAGAGGAATGCCATCAACCACCACCGTATTCAAAAATGTTTAGTATTCAAATATCAATTCATTCATACCATTCAAATCGCTCGGGCATACAATACCAAATTTATTACATGGCATTTTACAAAAAAAAAAAGCGAAAATAAATGAATATCGAGAAAGAAAAGAAAAAAAAGAAAAAAAAAGAAATATTTTTTGGAATCATTTTGTTCGTTTTAAATTTGTTGATTATAATAAGTAAGTATTATTTGAGCATATATACATATAACCCATAATCCATAGCCCATAACCCATAGCCGATCGAAAATGATCGAGAGTTGGTTGCGTTTTGCATCTGACCTTTTTCGTTCGAATTGCAAAGAATGTAAAACATATGTTATTTAACTTTTTGATATGAATGTGAAAAATTACAAATTTTTCGGTTTTAAATGGTTTGCACTTGGCTTAGAAGTTTTTGAACAACAACTGTGAATTTTGATTATTATTCATTTGCAGTTTGGAAAATAATATCCTTTTTTCTCTCTCTTTTGGATTGGGCAAAGGATTTCGTATGTAATTTGTCATAATCAATTTCGAATCTCGCATCAATATGTTCTATTCACTCGATTCGTTCGGTTTCGGTCGGTTTGCTCTTCCATTGGCACAATATTTTGCTGCAAGCTATCTCAAAACCAATTTCTTTTTTTTTTCATTGAACAAAATCACAATGATTCGATTTGATAGTCAATTTTAAATTTGCAAAATTCTATTCTTCTTCTTTTTCTTCTTCTTCTTCGGTTTTTTGTTCATTTTTTGTGTGTGCTGTTCTGGGCTTTTGCCATGGCAATGGGATCTATCATTAGTTCATTGTTGCTCTTTTCGGGCAGAACACAAGAGCAGATACCAAAAAAAAACCTAAACAAAACAAAGCAAACCAGAAGAAACTAAAAAAAAAAAAAAAATGTGAAGAAGAATTACGTTCAACTGCTGTTGTTGAAGCTATTAAAAAAAGGTTGTTTTGTTTCTTCTTTTTTTCGTTACTTTTCACTGTTTAACATTCTCTACATGCATCCAGTATTTTGCTTCTTGATGGTTACATTCTGTTGTTTCGTGTCTCTTTGTGTTTCTTATGTAGAAATGAGCTAAAATTGGTTGGTTGGTTGGTTGGTTAGTTTATGCTTCGTTCACATTCATTTTTTTTTCTTCTTTTATTGGATTCCATTTCACTACATCTTCTTAGTTGTATATATTCCTGTTGGGGCCCCGTGTTGTTGGTGCTGTTGATTTTTTTTTTTTCAAATTTTGTTACATGCATATAGTGCTCATTCATGTTCCGTGATAACATCAAATGAGTGGAACAATGATACAATCAACCTCAATGGATAAAATGAAACGATTGGGACCACACATATGAGTATTATGTATACAGACAGGCACATCAGATATTACCCGGTAATATTGTAGAATTTTATATGTATATATATATACTTGTTTATTCGTAATTCGTAGTCGATTGGCGAGTGTCGAGTGCCGATTCTCGATTCCCAAATGTCGAAATGCCGTGTGTTTATTCATATTATTATTAAATGGCAATTTTTTTTTTTTTAACTCATTTAATTTCCTTTTTTCTTTATTTTATTTATTTTTTTTTTTTTAAATTTTGGAACCCGTGAAACGCTTTTCAAAGTTTTAAACTGTCTTCACAGCCAGACGAGGTCTGTCAAATATCTTCGCGGGATTTTGTTTTCTGTTTTCATTTTTTTTGCCAACGACAAAGTGGTCAAAGCCAAAAAAAAAAATGATTTGTTTTGAATTGAATTAATGTTTAAAAATGAAAGAACATCACGGTCTTTATTTATGTTGTGTGAATGAAATGGAAACTGGTGGATGGTTGGGTTGGCTTGACTTGGCTTAGCGATTGGCAATGTGTGCAGTCAAAGCAATAAACGAAGGAAAAGAAACAGAGCAACATTGTGAAAAAAAAGAAGAAGAAGAAGAAGAAGAGGGAATTCAGTAGTTTGGCAATTTAGCATCAATGCCTTTTTATCAATGATATATTGACTAATTGTTGCTGACTGCTGACAGACCCAAAGTCTTAAACATTAAATTTGGAATGTATTGTTTTGTTTTCGCTTTTTCTTTCAACTCTCCACACAAAAAATTCGTCTATATTTTAAGACAGAAAGAAAAAAAAGTGAATTTATTACTTTGCCATCTCATTGCATTAATATTAACAGCGCCAGCATCAAAACCAATCCATTGTATCAAGTGTCCGCCTCTCGTTTATCATATCTCAGGAATGCCTTTGTAAAATACCGCACACACACACACACATTCACACAAAGTCCCAAATCGAACATGATTTTTTGAAGAAAAATCATTTTTTTAAATTTTCAATGCTCAGCGTACGGATTTGCCGCAAAATTGGTCTAGTTTCTTGTTTCTACATTTTTCTTTTTTCATCGTCCATCTTCCATCATCCCAATTTTGACCGATATTTCAATGAAAATTGGATTCACAGATTGTTTTCATAGGCCTCGAACAACACCAGGCACCGATTATTTGAAAAGTAACAATTCCAAATTGTCAGATGAGGAAATGGAAATTATATATTCCCTCT
>GL501446.1:62675-78940 GCA_000149185.1 Mayetiola destructor
CAGCAACAACAACAACATCACATTGATGGTAAATAGCGTGCCAACAACGCTATGCAATGTTACAAATACAATATAATACACAAATATTGACTAAAGAATAAAATCAAATGAAAAAAAAAATATCAAAGTTAACGTATCGAAAGCTAAAAAGGAAACACGAAATGGAAAATGTTGAAAATAATACGGTCATTTAATTGCTATTCATTTCGAAGTTCGAAAGCAATGGCCATCGACGCTAGCATACACGAAATTGAATTCTAGATATGTAGAAAATGGATTAATAAGGAGCCAACACAATACATATACAATACACAGAGCCGCCAAATCGACGATTAAAAGAAAGAAGAGAAAACATTGCCGAACAAAGAAGGAAAGAACTTATAAAATACTATAGTATGAAAGAGAAAGAGAGAGAAGAAGAGAGAGAGAGAGAGAGAGAGAGAGACACTGAAATGAGAACATAAAATCATGGGCCAAGGGAGACCATGAAACGTTATTTGACGCTTATTAGCATAAAAATCAACTACAACATTCGTAACATTTGAAACAATGTAAACGTCTTTAATTTGTCGCCCGTTTTCAGTTTTTTCTCTCTCTCATTTTCTTACTTTAGTTGCCCTGATATGCCGCAGTGGTAACAATATATATATATACATAAAAATGGTAAAAATGGTTACAGGACCAGAAGCCATTGGAGTTACGAAAGAAGTACCGCAATCAAATAAACAATCAAAGAAGTGTGTGAAGAAGTGAAGCGGAAAGAGAGGAGTAAAAATGAATCTGGATCTGATGGCCAATCTTAATATTATATAAAAACAATAATTCTTCACACAAAACGCCAAATCGAAAGAAAAAAAAAACAAAATTCATTTCGATGTAAAAATTTCATTTAATTATACATCATCATAATATTTATTTGGATGGGCGAGTCGAGACTGAAATCCGTTTTATTTGATCGTACGTTGTTCGTTTGTTGTATGATTGGTTGTCCTAGATTTGGACGATTTTTGAAATGACCGCGTAGCAGCGCCACACACATCGAACAATAAATAACAAAAAAAATAAATAATAATTCAACCATAAACAACAATTAAATGGAGCCGAACAAAACTTTTGTGTAATTCGATAAGAAAATCCACACGATAAATGGATGAATGATGATTATTATCGTTAAAATCACCTGTCGTTGATTGCTTTTATTCATATGATTTGGTTTACTTTCAACTTTTAACGGAAAAAGTTCCATTTGGAAAATTCAATTTCATGCGGCTCTTTGACACCAAAATACATGAACGAAATGGCATAATTGCCCAGGGATTTCTTGTGAATTACCAAAAGAAAAAATAAATTCCTCCGAAACACAGCGTGGAAAAGAATATGCCAGGAAATTGGTGCGCCGCTGAGGGTGTGATTTGATTGGGAAAAATTGAAAGAAAATTACTGTGTTAAATTGAACAGAAATTACAGAATAGATTGATTAAAATGAAATTGTACATCACATTTGTAATTTGTACATTAAGGTGTATTCAAAGTTCAGCCAATGCATGGAAATATTTATTTATTTTGAAAATGTTGTTGCGAAAAACGGGGAAAAACCAACAAAATTCCTGCTTGACTCACAGGTGCTTTTGTATGAGTGGGAATATTATATTGTATAGGTACGACCACACATTATTCTATTTAAACCGTGTATGAGGTTAGTTTAGGTTGGATTTTCGATTAAGGTCGTCACAAATAATATTATACTATGTATATGCGCTACTCAGTTCTATTTTACATTCATGGATCACACGGATGATTTTCGAATGTTTAAAAAAAAAAACAAAAAATAAAGTAATTTGATTATTGGATGAAGGACGAAGAACCGAATAGTAACCCCTTTCAACACTTTTTTGTGTGTCTCCAGTTAACCGTTGTTTTTTTCGTCATTTTGTTCTTCAATTAGTCGCTCATTTTTGAGATCGTTCAATTTTATTCACTTCATTTTTCCAAAATGAACAACGAACAATCTCAAGGTATACATGTAAATACAAATTTGAAATGCTTTGAAACAACACTCACCCATTATCAATTTTGGCACCATTTGGATTTTCGTGTGTATTAATATTGCTATTGTTTTGTCCGTCATCATCATTTCCAATTGATTCCATTGGTTGCGTTGACATTCCGGCATGCATTTCATCAACTTTGTCACCGCTTTTCAATGACATTTTTTCGCCGCCAATGACAGTATCGTCCAAGACATTGCCAATGACATTCACATTAGTTTCGATCGGTGAATCGATACCTGTATTATCCATTGCCATTTGTTCAGATTGAATAGTTATCGGTGTACCAAGACCATCATTTTTTAATGTTTTTGTGCTGGCTTCTTTTTGCAATATTGCCATTGTTGAATCATTTTTTTCAGATTTTGCTTGTACCGCATTTGTTGCATTCGCTTTAGATGCATCATTCGATGATTCAGTTGACATAATCATTGGTTCGGTTATTGTTGTCGCTATTTTTGTTGTTATTTTATCTGCATTTTGATGTGGTTCGGTTGTGATTGTTGGTGTTGTTATTATCATTGATGTTTTTGTTGTTGTTGCTGTTGTTGTTGCTGTTGCTGTTGTTGTTGTTGTTGTTTCAATTTTTGCATCATCAGTCTTTGTGCTTGCACTTTGATTGTTCATATTGTTTGTTGCGGTAACGGTATTATTATTACCATCACTACCACCATTTATGTTCATTTGGCTCGAGCTATTCATTTTGCTTAGATGATCGGTAACGGTGGTTGTTATTTGAATTGGCTGCGTTGCAACGGCTGCTGTTGTCATTGAAATACCATTTAAATGCGTTCCATCGGTCATTTGTTTTGTTAATGCGGTTAAATCATCGGCCCCATTCATTTTACCAATGTCATTTAATCCATCCGATTCGGAGCTGGTTCGTCGTTTTTGCTTAAAACTATTTTTCTTTTCCAAAAGTTTTGCCAAACTTGAGTCCGATTGATTTTTCAATAATGATGGCTCTTTTCGAATAGCCATTGGCTTAACCGTTTGCTTTGCACCACCGATCATTGAATTTTCACGTTTTAATTTTTGTTGGCTATTTTCTCGTTTCACATTTGATGGTTGTCGTTTCAATGTTGATGATTCCGGTTTTATTGTACCTGCTGGCGCTTTTTTAACACTTGATTTTTCATGATTGATGGCCGGCTCTTTTTTAGCGCTTGATTGTTCTTTATTTACATTGTTATTTGGATCTATTTTTGTTGTATGTTCGGTTGTAGTTGGTGTTGTTGTTGTTGTTATTGTTATTGTGTTATTTGCTACTTGATTTTTGGCAACTTTCGATGGAGAAGGTGTTTTTTGATTGATTTTTTGTGGAATTTTTGTTGGTGATGATCGATTCGATTTTGGTGGGCTAGTTTCACGTGAATTTGATCGTGATATTGTACGATTCATATTTAGGCTAATGCTGCTTGAACGTCGTATAGGTATTTTGGTAATTGTGTCATTGCTATTATATCGTCGATCATTTTCATTCATTCGATGATGTTGACAACTTGAATTTGAATCACATTCACAGTCTTTATTTGGTGTGCCTACTATTGGCGATAATGTGGTTGGCTTTGAAATGCGATTCATTGACCGCGAACTAGATGGTGTTACACCCAAATCAATCATCGATCCACCAAAATCATTTTTTATTGAACGTCGCCCCGATAATCCGGAACTATCACGTCGCACATTTAAACGATCCGAACTACTGGTGATCAAACTATTTTTTCGAGATGATGATGCACTGCGCTGATATTGATGATGATGTGTATGATTTTGATGATTTTGATATTGATGATGCGGAGGAGGCGATGATTGATGATGGTCAACTATTAAACTTGGTGTTGATACACTACTTTTTCGTCGTGGTATTCGTGATGGTGACAAATTTGTTGATGATGTCGTACTCACAACGCCTAATAAACCTTTTTGAAAACTTCTTGGATTTATCGCTGGTGATCGTTGAATTGAACGGCGTGGAGCCGGTGATGGTTTTGTATTACGTAATGAACTACGTCGATGTACAACACTTCCCGATCGCAATCGATCATTGGACAACATTTCAAAACTTTCCATATCACGATCTTGATAACTAACATCAATAATAGCATCATCGTTGGAATCGATGGTCGTCGCATCGAGTACTTGAATAGCGGTTCGCTTTCGTGGAATCGGTGGTATAACATTGAAATGAACACTGGGCCGCGGTATTTGAATATCATCGTGTGACATTCGATGTGAATTGATATTTGATGTGTTTTGTGGTGTTTCTGGACACGATGTCGTGCGTGGAAATCGTTTACTGGAATTCATCCGAAAACCTTTGCCACGAAATGGTGATGCTCGGCCACCAGACGGACTACTCGGTCGCGATTGATTCGGTTCAAGTTCATTTATTATCGTGAATGATGTCTTTTTATGCGCTCGAGACGGTTGAAATCTGCAAATACAAAATAAAAAAAAACAAAAACAAATCCAAAAATTATTATTCGAGACTCATTATATCCAAGAGGTTTCGGAATGCACTAGAAGAAATTGGCCTAAACCCATTACCTGAAATCAGAACCTGTATGAATCTTATCCGTTAAAATAGCCGGACTTATATCACGTTTCGGAGGATTTGCATTCATCGCGCCATCTTCTGACGACGATGAATCGACAATTTCGGTATTCGATATTCGTTTTTTATTTTCGTATGGAAGAACTTGAATTTGTCGCACATTATTAATATCATTATTATTATTAATATTATTATTATTATTGAACGATGATGGTTTTGATGTATTTTCGTCACTACTTGGTGTTCTAGATTCAGGTAATATACTCGTTATTCCGCTGCCATGATCAATTTGCATAATATTTCTATTGGCTGGCCGTGGATATGCAGCGGTCGTTGGTCGAATCCATTCGTTACTGCTTCCATTTTGTGAATCACTCGATTGCATCGAAATCATATTTCGATAATTGATTGGCTCTTCTGAGAAAAGTCTTTTCGGTGCTGTTGGTATCAGTAATTCATTATCGGATCTACAAAAAAAAAAAAAATAAAAAATTTTCATTGAGTGAATGTAAAATTTTGTTTTTTGTATCACTTCACTTACCCAAATGTATCCAAATTGGCACGTAATTCATCCGAAAATGATGTACTGGATCGTCGTTTACCGCTAAATCGATACTCATCGTTACGTTGAAACATTGAATCATTTGATATTGGTGATGATGAAATAAATTGTGAATTTTTCCGTTTTGCCGACATATTTAAACGATGGGCTTTATTTTGTGCGGCCAAAAAATCTTCAATAAATGCATCATTTGAATATGTTGTTGGCGATAACGTCGTACCACGACGAAAACTACCATACAAATGATTGTCCAATGTTTCAATAAAATCGGTGACAGGTGGTACGGGATCACCAAATAAGCTTTGATTTTGATTGTCATAAAAATTGGCGGCTGACGATGCTGGCGACAACGATGAGTAATAATAATCGTATCTCGAACGTATCGTGGGCGAATGTGACGATCTCATTGTATTTTATATTATATTGTATTTTTACTAAATTCAACGACAATGCAACAATATGTATGATATTGAATTTTGTATATGTGAATGTTATTGAATTTGATCGGCCGATTCGGTTGGTTGATATTATTACTTTGTTTGATGTCATTTAATAATCGGTTTACCAACACTGGATACACTGGACAAATATCTTCTGAATTTGAATTTGGAAATGTTAACACACTTTCGCTTTCTTTTAACGTTTCGTCGTTTCTTCACCACACATTCATTCATTCATGCACACACACACGCACACACACACAAAAACACATATTTACACACAAACACACACACACAACTCACATGCACGCACTCTTCCGCTCTCTCGCTGGCTCCCCGGCTCTGAAATTTTGGAATTTCGTGTAAAAAAAAAAGAGTTTATTTGGATATCACTTTTGTCGTTGCATTTTGAATGGGCTGGCATTTCTGCAAATGAAACAAACATATAAAAGCACAAAGAATTTCAATTAAATTAGTATGTAAATAGATTGGATTTCATTTAATTATTTTCGAAAGTTAAATAAATTATCGCCACATCGAATGATTCACTTGATTTTATTTCGTTTGATTTTGTTTACTCGATTTTTATATATATATATATATATTAATGAATGAATTTAAATCGACCGAAGAAGAAAGAAATCGAAGAAACAAAAAAAAAATCCAAAAATGTTAACGATGACCAAATATAGAGTTTAGATAAAGTCACCAGTTACCAGTCACCAGTCACTAGCAAACAAATTCCAAAACATACACAATTCAAACACAGTTGCATATACGCTCGAGCTCAACAAAACCCAAAAACCGCTACTATTGGTCAACAATGCATATTTGGTTTTCTATATATTTGTTTTTTTTTTTTTTTTATTTCAACATGTCGTTCATTCATTTTAAAATGTCGCCAACACACAAATTTACTATTCCATCCAATTTGAATTGTTTCAAATGCTCGTATGCTCGAATGCTTGAATGCATTGAAAAAACCGCATTAAAATGCTAATAGTCAAAATGCATGGCATGTCAATATGATTCGGCATTCAAACATTCGGCACTTTAACTTGGCATTCATTCTCACAAATTTTTTCAATTTTCCTCTTCAATTTTTGAGGCCAGAACCATTTGAAATTCGTATTATTATACAATATACATGTATTTTTTTTCCCCGTCCTATTCAATTATTAACTATTCAATTTGCAAATATATATATTCACACAATATACAATTGTATAATTATTGTATTCGATTTTGTTAACATTCTTTTTCCGCATCACAAATGAAAATGATTTTATGACAATTCAGTGGAAATTCGGATAAAATTGCTTGTTTCGTCAAAACACAAAACAAAAACTACGTGTGTTTCTATCGTTTGCCCCAATTAAATATGATTGCGGAGGCTGATCAAGGTTTTCTGTATATTTTTATTCTCTCTCTCTCTCTCTTTTCAAATGGGTTAGTTGATTATTACAATAATCTCAGCTTAAATAGAATAGAATTTACACATTTTGATCGGACCACCACCGGATTGAATCGATACGATTTCGTCAGACAATTTTTCGTTTCGACTGTGTTGTGACAAATAACAATAATATAATAATCTTTGTGTAAATCTCCAAAAATCAAAAACAAAAAACACGAATTCCACACAAAATTGGGCTCCAACGATGTACTGTTATCACAGTTTTAATAGTTGTTGTGGGTATGTTGTCGATTTAGATCTATCCAATTTGTGCTCAATGTTTCATCAGCAGCACAGTATGTATACAGAGTAGGTAGTCGGTACCATTTCGTACCTTACAATCTCATATATTTCCACATTAAATTCATTCACAATTTAATTTTTCGTTTCTTTTCTTCTCTTTTTTTTTCGAACAAAAAACATAAAAAATCACCTATCAAAAAGACCATTCGATTGTGACTTGAAAATAAGCGCCGATAATAATTTTTATTATATGGAGTTTTTTTTGTTTCATTCATTCCTTTCTTTTTTTTTTCTCGTGTTGAGAAATTTTTCCGCTCGTTTTACTTTCATTCAATGAATTTTGTGAAAGTGACGCGCGGATCTACCGAATTCAATGCATTGATTTCATTGACGATGATTGCAAATTCTGTGTCTGACTGACATATGGCGAAAATATACTTTTTCCCCGCTCACACAATCGATAATTATAATTAAATATATCGAAATTTTTCATTTCTTTTTTTTTGTTCGGGCTGAAATGGAAAGAATCGAATATTAAAATTGAAATAAATGATTAAGAAGCACGTGCCGAATGCCTTTGTTAGGGATTAGGTAAATATCAATAATATGTGCCGTTCTGTATGCTATGATGAATTCATTTGTTATGGGCTCTGATGAAAGACTGTCCCAAATTTTTTTTGCCACAATCGGGAGCATTTTACGCTTTAAAATCATTTCACCAAATTTTGGGAATTCTAAAGAACACAAATCACAATAATTTGTTAAATAGGCGAAATACTCTATTGTTCATGTATTACATTCTACACGCATTCCCTAGGATGGAAAAATCAAATATAAAAATTTCGTCTACTTTGCATGAAATCGCACAGAAAACGGAAAAATATTCAAATAATGAGAATACACGAAAAAGAACCGAACGACGAAAAAACATGAAAGAAAATGAAACGAACCTGGGAAAACGCGATCTCATGATTAGACGATAAGTTTTAGTGTGTAAATGTCTGCGTAAATAACAGAAGAGAAAAAAACACACACGAAAATCTAGGCCAACAAGAAAACGACTTGAATTGCTTGGACGATAAAAAGAAAACAGAAAAAAAAACCACAACAATAACAATAATGTTCACGTAAACCACTTACGACCATCAAATTACAACAAACTTATGGAAGAATTTCAGTTCGCAACCACAATAAAATAAGGAATTAAACAACAACAAATATTGAAAACAATAAACTTAATCTAAATGAGAACCTCGGACCATCCCCTTCACACAAACACATACACACACACACACACACTCACGCACACATTTATTACACAATGCTTGAAGGCATGAAGTTAAAGGAAACAAAATATATCCTCAAAAGGCGTTAATATATACATTATAAGTTACGAACAGATTGTACTACGCAAAATTTGCACTTCAGAAAAGGCTGAAAAACACACATGACTGGTGACTTTTCTAATATCGGTCGATTTTATTTTTCTTTTTTGCTTGATGTGTGAATAAAAGTGGATCCTGACGATTTTCTTTTGATATTTGTTCGCACATCGTAGTCTCTGTCCGGTTATGGATTATTTTTTTTTCCGCTCAAAATCATATGCAGCCAAAACATGATTCCATCAATTTCGTTCTAATTCTCTTCAATGTTCAATGTTTCATTCAAGTTCAACTGTCTATCGGTTGTTTCCATTATACCGATATTCAAGTCAATTCTCTTGAATACACAAAGAGTAAAAGAGTCTCGGATGGATTGGTTTGTCATTTCAAGAAATCCAAACCAATTTTCTGACTTCATGGAACAATGAATAAAGATTGTTAATTGGATTTTATGGAAATGCAACCGTGGATGAAATTATTTTTCTTCTTTTTTTTTCAACAAATAAAAAAAAAATAATTCATAAAAAAAACGGTGCATGAATCGTGATATAGAGACGAGATGTATGACGGTGCTGTGACTCCTGTGTGTGTGTATGTATGATATTATTATTATATTTATATATAGATCGCATGGTTAAAATGAATTGAGGGCAGTTTGGTGCAAATTATTATTCTGAAGGCCAAACAATTCATTCGAATCGGCCCGGCATGTGTTTAGTTCTCGATTTGATTTCTTTTTTTTGTTCGGATGATTTTGGGTTAGTGATCGCGTTTCTCTCTCTCTCTCCGAATTTCTCTTCCTTTTTTATTTTTTAGAGAGCGAAGACGATGGTATTGTTATCGTCAGATTTGTGCTATGTCGCAATATATCATTGCATTATGACGCAGCTAGGACACATGAAACATGTAAAATATCAACGAAAAAAAAAGAAAAAAGAAAATGTCATGAAAATTTTTCTGTGTCAACGCTGTCAACCGCATCAACGAACAGCGACGCGTATGCCATGACAGTAGTGCGGTTTTCATTTTAATTGCTCGATTATTATTTTTCTTTTTCTTTTTTTTTTCGTTGAAAGAAAAAAAGAAATTAAAAACCAAAAACCGATTTGATTACAATGAAAGCGACATAGTTTCGTTGAAATAATCTCTATTTTGGTTTTCGTTTGCAACACAAGACAAATCAGCGCCGGGGATGTGTTATGAGATGTGTTCTCATTCTGAGAATTGGAAAAAAACCCATGCGAAAATCAAATGCGACAGAAAATGCAATTGGAAAAATTAACAATCAATCTAGTATTCGATAAAAACAATTATTATTATTATTATTATTCGAGGCTATGGTATAATTACCATGGGCACAGTGATCCGCACATCGAACATTATAACAATAATATAGAGATTTAGAAATAATAATGGTTCTGCGGTTTGTGCTCTGAGTCATTATTTCATTTTATCTATTATATTATCATTGCATTGGCGGCTGGTGGCTGGCAGCATTGTGGCCATATTCTTAATCAACAGAGTGGAAAACTTTTAAGATGATGGAATTGGTAATGAAGCTCTATGCTCATTTAGTTGCTCAGTGAATACAAAGATTTGTGTCTTTCTTTTTTTTTTTTTTTTTACTTTTTCTCGAACACAGATTTATCGCATGGATTAGAAGAAACTTGGTCGCTTTTTCCTCTTTATCCATTTATTCAATTTGGCCTGATTTGTTGACAACTACTAACAGCATCAATAAAATATTTCTAAATAAAAATTAGGATGTCCAGACGGATGGAAGGAATCGATTAATTTCAACGGAATTTTTCATCAAAATGAATACTTTGAAAACGGCTCATAAAAAAACACACAACGAATGTCCTTTAAATACATATACACTTTAGACTTTAGACATATAATGTCATAAATGTCTGTAGTCTGTACAGATTGTATATGTTTTGATCTTGACTCTTGCCGCGAATATATTCAATGCTTTTTGTTTTTTGTTTTGATTGTTAAATCTGTTTACATAATATAAAAACACCATTAGCCATCAATTGAATCATATGTTTGAGTTTTATGAAAAAAATTTAAAATTGCCAAATATGGTCGGTCAGGTGTGTTGTAGAATGTTTTCACTATTCACTTCATTTCATGAGAGTGTTTGGTGCGAAATTTTGTTGCTATCGAAGCGCATGAATTGTGCAGCATGCACAATGCACACATCATACGCCAATCATACAACGATCTACATATATGAATGTTGCGATGTGCCCGGGAATTACACTTGATTTACTCAGTTGTAGAATGATCGTAATGTTGGCAAAATTTACGGAAAACAAAGGCAAAAAACCAAACAGAATAATTTCAAGTTTAGAATCTGTGAGCCATGAGCCATGAGCCATGATTTGAAACGAACCAGCACGTTGCCCGCATATATGAATGGATAATTTCAATCGATTTCATTTTGATGGACAGACACCGTTATAAACAATACGGTTTTGTATGCATTCTACCGTCAATTTTCCATCAAATCATTCGGAATTGTTTATTTTTGTTATTTTGTTCTTGTTGCTGTAACCGTTGCAATTGCAGTTAAAATGTTTATTCAATTGCTTTGATAATAATAATAATAGGTTATTATAATAATGATCGATGGTTTCTGAGTTTGCCTGTTTGCTTATCTCTTCCATCACTGTTTACAATACAATATATATATATGTATATCAATATGTTCACCGTTTTCATGATACCGTTTTCGTAGACGGGAAAAGGTTTATTTTTTTCTCGCTCTTATTTAGTATTACAAATTTAATATTAAAATGCGCTTGCATTCAATTAATACAAAATCGGAATTTAGTTACAGTTCACTGCCATGCAAAATCAAAACAAAAAAAAAACATTGACCGCATTGATCAGCGTTCAGTGCGTTAATTAATCCAGATGATGGACCCCCAATGGATTGGAGTTGATCGGTTTCCAATGCAATTCAAATCTGAATCGGACACATTGCGCTTGTTTCAATTTTTCGACATTTTTTCACATTGACAATATTCATATGTTCATTCACACCATTCGACACTCGGTGTGAAAATTCGCCTTTCAACACAATTTTTTTTCAGCCGAATTTTTGCCATTTTTCTTCTTTTTTTTTTCACATGGACAAAAATGTTTTTCATTTTGTTCTTAAAAAAAAAAAAAAAAACTTGATCAGCAATCGTGCTGTTCAAATCAGGGTCGGTGCCATTTTTTTTTTTCGAAAAGTTTTAACATTTTCTCTTGTTTCGATTCATTTGGATTTGTTTAATTTATTGAAAATTTCGCAGTTAAATTTTGTAAACAAATTAAAACGGCAAAACGATATAAGAAATAATTCCAATCGAAAACACACACACTGTTGTCCTCGATATTCGCATAGTTCCATTCAATTGAGAATCCACTGCACATATTCTATGAGGTTGCATTCCTCATTTCCGGATTTTGTTCATCGTTCAAAGAACTTTGCATATTCGATTTGCGAGCCACCAAAAACATGAAAACAAAATGAAAAAAAAAAGAAAGAAAGAAGAAGAACATTTTTGCACTCAAACATACACACACACACACACACATAAATGCACTACACATAAAAGCATTGCAAGGAATGGAATATGGAATGGCCATAGTTGGTGTTCCATGGTCTACCATTTAGATAGTGATGTATAACATAGGAAATGCAAAACTTCAACAAATGGAATGTTATCGTACACGAAATGTTAAGGAGTGAAATGATTCCAAAAATGGAATATACGGAACCGAATGCTAATAGGTAACTACTAGCTAGATGAACGACGAATGGACAATGAAAGGCGAATAAAAAAAAAAAACAAAAAAACACAATAAAAATATATAAATAAACGAAAAACAAATGAGAAGAAAAGTCAGAAAAAACTTTTGAGCAATTGAATGAAAATAAATGGACACCAGTGGTGAAATAATGCTGAAGACGAGCTGAAAAATGAAAGGAAAATCATCAAACGTTCGAATTGAAGAATGAATGAAAGAAAAAAAAATTATAATAATAATAATAAAAACAACAGCCCAACAAATGAGCTCAGACATTGAGTCAAGAAAAACAATAAAATCCTCACACACATACACACAACAAACATGTACATGTTACAGGGTACAAAAATACACAAATCGGTTAATTTTTGGATTCTTACACGACAAACTAGAACGAAAAATTTATTATTAAAAGTCTCTCTCTCAGTCTTGAAGAGCGATACAAGAACCGAGACACAACTAAAGCAACGTAACGATTTATACTAAACTGATGAATATGAATTTGAAGCGGCTGAAGCGTTCCTCGAAGCATAAACCTGTTGTATAACCCATTTGTAATTGACTGCTTTTTTTCTTTCTTTTTCTTCTTTTTCGTTCCATGGGTTTTTCCTTTCTTTTTGTTCATTTCTTTCGATTCAACCATTTCTTTCTCTGCATTTTGGAATTTCTTCGATTCGGAAATTTTTCCCTTCCATAGCCGTTCGGTCGTTCGTCTCTTTCCATTTCATCCGCAAAATTGCAATCCGCGCGTTTCACGTTTTGCTGAAAATCGAGAGAAGAAGCACAACAACAACAACAACAACAACAACAACTGAAAAACGAAGGAAAAAAAAATTAATATATAAATATATATATAAGTTAATGTTTTTCCCCGTTTTTGTGTGCTGTGTGATTTTCGTTCATAAAATTCAGTTTCGAAGTTTTACTTGCGTATTGCTGCTATACGTACACCGCCTGTTATCCAATGAATATGCTGACCAATATACAAATCTAAAGTAATCAAATCTATTATGTTGGCGAACTATGTGCCAGCGAACACCACGCGAAACAAAATGAAATGAAAAGAAAAGAAAAGGCGCCTTCATTCACATAATGAAAATCGTAATGATGATGCGTATATGTACAACGTTCTAACGTTTTGACCATGGGGTTAATGCTAATGTTTGAAAATCATTTCTATCGTATAATGATTGTTATGTTTGATAGCCAAGCCAAGCCAAACCAAACCAAACCAAACCAATGCCGTAATGATTTTAATACAAAATTGATGTCGGCATACTTAACACATATTCAACTACATTTTGACTTACTTAAATAAAGGTAAAGACTCTTTAAAGAGTGCCACAATGATTCCTTATTTTTGCATCATCGTCCGGTCCGTCCGACTGCCCGATTGCCCGCCTGACGCTACTTATGCTTTCGATGGCTTTAGGCAAAATAGTTTTGCAGTTTGGACGCTTAATTTGCATTTACAAGCGGCTCATGTCAGTTTTCGTTCTCTCTCTCTTTCTCTCTGGCTTTATCTCTGTTTTTTTTTCTTTATTAAATTGAGCAATTTACTACCGTCCGATGCAGATTGGATCCATGCACACAACAAATTATATCGCCAACAATGCTCTATTGGTTTCAAAATTAAAATGACCATACGAGCTTCACTCATCTGACATTCGGTATTTGGCATTCGGCAATTTGAATGAATTGGCTCAGATGGGGGTGATCGCTCAAATTCGATAGATATTATTATTGACTTGTGCCAATCGACTAAGTTCCGGTTACCGGTGAACTTTTTGCATTAAATGGTTGTTCTGCAGTTGCTGCTGCTAGTCGATAGTTGTTGAAATTCAAAACTCAAAACCAAAAAAAAAAAAAATGAAAAGCATGAAACGTAGTGATTTGTTTATTGAGGGTAAAATAGACATAGGCGCATTCTATTCCATTCAGATTATTATTATTATTATCATTACTATTATTTGTATAAAGTCCAGCAACTGGATGGTGAATGACGGCGAGAAAGCTACTGGGCAAAAAACAATCGACAAATAATATGACAAATCCCATAAATTGTTGTCTTGCCAGCCATCCAATGTGGCATTATCACCCATAACCCATAACCCATAGCACACAACCCGAAACAAAGGCAAATAACAATAATGGAATGGCAAATAGTTGGATTTTATCGAAATCTTTGAATCTAAAAGGCTTTCATGCCATTTTAGGAAAAACACAAAGCACATGAATTAGTTCACTGTGACCGATGAACAACGTTGAACGGCACAACATTTTGATTTGATCGAAAAGTCAAGTTACAGTCGGCCTGAATCATATCATTCTCTAAAAACTCTATGGTTCATTAATTATTATTATTATTTTGTAATTGAGTAGAAACTCTTTGCGTAAGGCCATTTTATTCATCATTATTATTTCATTTCAAATAGTTGGATTTAAGTTGATTGATATTTTTTCCAATTGATTTCACAGCCGCTGAAAGGAAAAAAAATCTAAAATGCAATTTTAGGTGAGCGACAAAAAGAAAACAATTTAAAGTTTTTTTTTTCATTTGTGTTTGTGTGAATAATTTTCATTATTATTTTCACAAACAATTTTTTTATTTTTGCTTTCTCAAATTTTATTTTGCAATTTTTTTTGCAGGCTGAACCAAAATGTCATTGTTGTCCTCATCTTCAGGCAATTCAAATTGTATACGAAGTTCATTTGGGGTTTTTCCTTTCATCATGTCCGATACAGCTTTGCATGTCAATTCCAATAGATTTTCAATGGCCAAATAATTGGCGGCCAAAATATAATCGAATAACTGATGATTGGGAACACTAACAAATTCCCTATCAAATGAATCAACAATTTCACCAGCTCTTTTGGTACCATCCGATTCGATAAGAACTGCATCATTTTTATGATATTCGCACCATTTAACAATTGGCTCAAGAATGTTACTTTTTACTTGAGGCAATGGCAATATCGTATCATCTTCAGCCGTTTCTAAACTTTCGATGAGATTACGAATAGTTCCCATATGATTAGCGGCTTCTCGGCTTATTTCGAACCGTTTTCCGTCTGATGTTTCCAATTTAATTGTTGCCGCCATATCTGTTTTTGCAAAAAGAAAAAAAAAAATGAAAAGAAGAGAAAAAAACAGGAACATTTTTAATCAAATGAAATGTCAAAAGTGACGGAAGAAACTTATTTACTGCAATTTTACTTACTTTTTTTCCGTCTTTAGTGGATTGTTTCTTTGTCGAAAAGTTAAAAATGGGTCAAAAATGCTCAAGTGACAAACTAAAGATCTCGTGAAAGTGGTCGGTCGTCAATTTGATGTTATTTTAGCTAAATGATTGTCTCGATGCAAACGCTTCGATAAACAAATATCGAATGATGCTAAAAGTGTCAGTTATCAGGTCTTTTATTCTGGATACATTGACATTTCGGGGTAAATAAATAGGCTCATTAACTAATAGCCATTTTAGTGTCCCTTTGCGTCAATGTGCGGCGCTGTTTGCTCATTTGGCTAATTAGTTGACTATTATGATAACCCAAATATAATGTAGGCATCACAACAAAATAAACAATATAGTTAGTTCATAAGTCAAATTCCATGGAAATTAACCAATTTGTTCAAAGTACGATGCTAGGCGACAATCGATCATTTATCACAAGATAAGACGCACACACAACCGATGGAAAGGAATCGAATAAAATCTCGCATATTTGTCAGATTTTTCAATATTTGTGGTTATGATGTTAGCGGCAAGCCC